>CBVK0100883381.1:0-11136 GCA_900067695.1 Picea abies | reverse complement strand
TTGGACACTTTTGGTAGCAGGGCAGAATTATTCAGGGCTTCAGCATTCTAGCAGGACGTGGCCCTTTCCAGCTTGGAGGTTGAGCACTAGTATGGCTCAGATCTGCTTGATTTAGTCTTCATTGTATATCCAGCCTTTGGAGGCTCATTTTGTATTGTCGGGAGCATTTTGTAGCAGCTCATATCTATTGCTTGTACGGCCATCTGAGGTTTATGCCAGATCAGCCATCTATTGTATTGATCTTACATTGCTCATAATAAATTGGGGATGAATCCAGAGTTCACTTAGAAGAAACACAGTCGTCTAAATGGCACAAATCTATAGCACCGCGCGGTGAATTCTAGATTCGAATAACGTTTCAATTTAGACAAAATATAGATATGGATATAAAGAACACAGGAAAGCACATACGCAAAGAGAGATTACAATACATCAAAATGCTACCATTAGAATCTTTTGGTCAAAGTTTCAGGACCTTTGCATTAAGTTTCAATCGAGCTCGAAAGCTACATTCAATAATCATTGTCTACACTATTTTGCCAATCAACCCCCTTTACATCCAAATGACCCCCTTATATAGAAAAATAATGCCACGTTTGGTTGTTAGGGTCAAACTACCACCTCCTAGAATCATGGACCCAGTTTCTTTGAAAGAGAACAATAACTTCAATGGATTTACTAAAAATAGGAAACCTGATTTTGCCAAATCATAATTGTAAAAAAATATTATTTACAATCATTGATCATGATAAAAATTCAACCATATGGTTGTGATAAGTCATCATGTGCATTGTTGGACACTCTGTCACCCCTGCACAGCAAGTCTTCTATGCAACAGTAACCTACAGCAAAAACATAGCAGATTACGCAACAAACTGGGAAAATAGGCATTAAATATGACATCATATATCACTAATAAAAAACTATTTTCCAAAACTGAGAGGGGTTTTTGTAGATAAGCTCGTTATAAATAAAATCCTCTCTGTATTTCATGAAATTTATCTTCAGTTGGTCGGAATATGTGTCCTAAAATCATGTCTTAAACAAGAAATCATGAAAACTGAAAAATAGGGCTCAAAGATTCGTTCGAATCTCCCAACAAGTGACATATTTATCAAATATGAGAGGTTTTTATTATTTGGTTTGTCCTCGACAAAAACCTCTCGGGGATTTTCAAAATTCCTCTATAGTTGGTCATAAATTGATCTTGAAGTTTAACACTAAACTAATCATTTACGCAGCATGCCCTGTAGACTGTGTGCAGGAAAATCCTCTGCGCGACAACATCCTCTATGTGACGAAATATTTTTCACAACAACATCCTCTACACAATGGCATCCTCTACATGATGGCATCCTCTACACGACAACATCCTTCGCACGACAACATCCTCTGTGCAACGACATATTTTGCGTGATGACATCCTCTGCGCGACAACATCCTCTCCGCGACATCATCCCCTACATGTCGGAATATTTTGCGCAACACCATCCTCTACACAAAAACATCCTCTAAGCGACGACAGATTTTGCGCAACGATATCCTCTGCGCGATGACATGTTTTGTGTGACAACATCCTCTGGGCGACGATATCTTTTGTGCGATGATATCTTTTGTGCGACGGCATCTTATGCGCGACAACATCCTCTGTGGGACAACATCTTTTGCACAACGACATCCTCTACGTGGAAGCATCCTCTTCACGACAACATCCTCTACGTGACGACATATTTTGCACGACAACATCCTCTATGCGACGACATCTTTTGCGCAATAGCATCCTCTATGCAATGACATCTTCTGTGCGACAACATCCTCTACGCAAGGACATATTTTGTGCGACAATATCCTCTGCACGACGACATATTTTGTGCGACAGTGTGCTCTGCGCGATGACTTCTTTTGTGTGACAACATCTTTTGTGCGAAAAATGAAAGCAGCAAAAGCCTTTGTACAATGAACTTGCACAACAAGTATTCTTTTGAAGTTTGCAACGATACTGATGACATGGGGTGTCATGATTGTTCCTTTTCTAACCTTATGAAAGGTGGTGATGAACCATAATACCTTTTGACATGATATTCACCCTAACCTATGACTCATATAGGAATTCCTTGAGTTTCCCAAGATCATGTCATGACTTTGAAAACTTTGGACAAACCTCTAACTCTAGCTATGAAAATCATGGTGCTAACAACTGGCTCCAAAGGGGATGTTATCCTCCTAGTGAGGTAGAAAATAACTCCTAGACCCTGTGCCTATCCATTGGGATGTTCCTGAACCATTGAAAACTCTGCTCTGACCCGTCACCTGTATCCGTTGAAAACCCAAAACTGTGTATGCTCTAAACTGAAATCTGAAACTAAGCTGAAAATGAAAACAACATATTGATAAAAGAAATGCTCGAAGTACCGAGTTTATTCTCACTCCTACCTACCCTATTTTTCTTTAGCATAAATGTCGAATCAAGTGATCTCACACTTCCAATGAAGCCAGTAAAGCAAATGGCTTCTTGACTGCAACTTGCTTTCAGCTCCTCCGAATAGAAAAAAGAACTCAGTGAATGATAACTCAAACTGCAAACCCAATTTTATCCCTGCTTTCTTGAACAACACATACTCCATCTTCTTTGATGATTTCAACCTAGGGCAAAAGTGTCCTCGAAAACATGTAAGAATACCCTTTTTTTGAAAATCAACAAAAAGACAAGGATCTCTTTCATGTGGTTGACCCTTCTCAAATGGAAATGCAGCAACAAGATCACCCTTCACATCATCCACAACAAGGACAGGTTTTATGTACTCTTGGAAATATTTAGATGAAAAAACAATCTTATATGTTTGAGAAAAATTTGAAAATGCTCCTTCATGTTCTTGAACGAGAATGTCATCTTGGCTTTTTAAAATTTATGAATATGTCAAATCAAGAGATGTGAAATCATGAATATATTTTGCAACATCCAAAAGATCTAAAATAGCCTGCTCTTCTTCGGTATTTCCTTGTAACTTTGGGTAGCTATCCTCATTAATGGTTTTACTTCCTAGATTTTCTGCACATACAATTTCAAAAGCCTGATTTTCACCAATTTCTTCATGGTACAAATCTTTAGAAAATGAATGAGCTGCAAAACTATTTGAATGATTCTCCTCATACTTTTGACTATAATAAGGCTACCAAGGCTGTGAATTTTCATTAATTTCATGGGATATAACTTGACTGTCAACATTATGATGTAGATTTGTTTCATTTTCAAGCAAAGAAGAAGTTAATGGTTGCTCGGAATGATATTGTGTACCAATACAACTAGTCTCTACTAGTTCTTCCTGATGAGAAGATAGTTCATAAAGGGCATATTTAATTTCATAATACATTAAGTATTCTTCATCAATATAAATCCCCTTGTGTTGAATAAGATTGTCAAAATTTCCACAGAAGTTTTCAATCAAAACTAAAGATGGGTAACTTTTCTTATAATTCACACAAAATACTGAATAGATATCTTCAAGGGAAAATAGACTAGAAGATGGCAACCCTTCATACCAGGATTGTGCCTCTCCTTCTAAGGTTTCCATAAACATCTTCATCAAGCAGTCTTCATGGCATTTAACCCCTAGCCTATGTATGTGCATGTGAAATTTTACCAAATGAAAGGCGGCATCATATCCATCTTGATCTTTGAACTTTGGCAAATAAGTTTGCCAATCTACACAAGGCATGCGATTTGGAAAACCAGGAATGTGAGAAC
The DNA here is from genome assembly GCA_900067695.1 of Picea abies. Lineage (NCBI taxonomy): Eukaryota > Viridiplantae > Streptophyta > Pinopsida > Pinales > Pinaceae > Picea > Picea abies. Next base: position 7,391 of record CBVK0100883381.1, on the reverse strand, counting down.
AATTCATGGGGGCATACTTGCATATATTGAACTCATCTTTGGATAGTGGTCTTGCCAATGATTATTTGAAAGCTAGATTCTGCATTGAGAGTGGAGTTGCCAGTGAAACTTTAAATTTTTGGATTCTTCTACCAGTGGAATCACCATCAAACTGATTTTTTTATGTGTGGAGTTGTCAAAGTAGGAATACAGCTAATATGTGCCTAAGTGTCTGCTGCTCTCAGACCTTAGAACTCAACCATGTCGTTCTTTCCTAGGGAAAATTTTCAATTTCGTCCCTGGCAACGGCGCCAGAATGTTAGTGCTCTGTAAACTTCGTTCGGTTGAGAAAACGAATGATAGAGGCAACCTACAAACCAACTTTGAGGCCGGAAACTAACCTTTCTGACCTGGAGAGGGCTCTCTCTGAGACTTCGTCTCTGTAAAGGTTATGGATTTAAACTCTCGGCTAGATTTAACAGTTTCGTACAATATTTCTGGTTCTATTGGCGAAAGAAAGAAAGACCTTGGGCTATGGAGTCAATTTAAGAAAATGATAGAAACAAATGATTTGGTGACTAAACTTGAGAGGATAAAGGCTAAGTAAGCAACAATCTTTCAATTAAAAATTGTTGTGTGTGGCGAGTGAAAAACACATGAAGAAACCATTGGGGATGAATTTAGAATTCACTTAGATGAAACACAGTCGTCTAAATGGTGCAAATCTAGAGCACCGCACGGTGAATTCTAGATTCGAATAACATTCTAATTTAGACAAAATATAGATATGGATATAAAGAACACATGAAAGCATGTACGTAAAGAGACATTACAATACATCAAACTACTACCATTAGAATCTTTTCATCAAAGTTTCAGGGCCTTTGCATTAAGTTTCAATCGAGCTCGAAAGCTACATTCAATAATCATTGTCTACACTATTTTGCCAATCAACCCCCTTTACATCCAAATGAACCCCTTATATAGAAAACTAATGCCACATTTGGTTGTTAGGTTCTAACTACCACCTCCTAGAATCATGGATCTGGTTTCTTTGAAAGAGAACAATAACTTCAATGAATTTACTAAAAATAGGAAACTTGACTTTGCCAAATCATAATCATAACCGAAATATTCTTTACAATCATTGATAGTGATGAAAATTCGACCATATGGTTGTGATAAATCATCATGTGCATTGTTGGACACTCTGTCACCCTTACACAGCAAGTCTGCTACGCAACAATAACCTACAGCAAAAACGCAACAAATTGCGTAGCAAACTGGGAAAATAGGAGTTAAATATGACATAATATCTCATGAATAAAAAAAAAATTCCAAAAATGAGAGAGGTTTTTGTATATAAGCTCGTTATAAATAAAAAAATCTCTCGGTTTCATGAAATTTATCTTCATCTGGCCGAAATACGTGTTGCAAAAACATGTCTCAAACGAGAAATCATGAAAACTGAAAAATAGGGCTCAAAGATTCATTCAAATCTCCCAATAAGTGACATTTTTCAAATATGAGAGATGTTTTTATTACTTGGTTTGTCCTTGACAAACACCTCTCGGGGATTTTCAAAATTCCTCTCCAATTGGTCAGAAATTGATCTTGAAGTTTACCACTAAACCAATCATTTACGCAGTACGTCGTGTAGTCTATGCGCGGGGAAATCCTCTGCGCGACAACATCCTCTACGTGACAGCATCCTCTGCGCAATGACATATTTTGTGTGATATCATCCTTTGCGATGAAATCCTCTATGCGACAACATCCTCTGCGCGACAACATCCTATGCAAGATGACATCTTTTGCGTGACAACATCCTCTACACGACAGCATCCTCTGTACGACAACATCCTCTGCGCGACGACATATTTTGCATGACAACATCTTATGTGCGACAACATCTTCTGTGCGACGACATCTTTTGGGAGACATCATCCTCTGTGCGACAACATCCTCTGCATGACAGCATATTTTGTGCGACAACATCCTCTACGCGACAGCATCCTCTACGCGACAACATCCTCTGCGCGACGACATCCTCTGTGTGACGACATCCTCTGCGTGACAGCATCCTCTATGCGACGACATCTTCTGCACGACAACATCCTCTATGCGATGACATCTTTTGCACGACATCATCCTCTGCATGAAAACATCCTTTGTGCGATGACATATTTTGCGCGACATCATCCTTTGTGCAACGACATCTTCTGCTCAACAAATGAAAGCAACAAAATCCTTTGCGCAACGAACTTGCACAACGAGTATTCTTTTGAAGTTTGCAATGATACCGATGACATGGGGTGTCATGATTGTTCCTTTTCTAACCTTATGAAAGGTGGTGATGAACCCTAATACCTTTTGACATGATATTCACCCTAACCTATGTCTCATCTAGGAATTCCTTTATTTTTCCAAGATCGTGTCATGACTTTGAAAACTTTGGACAAACCTCTAACTCTAGCTATGAAAATCATGGTGCTAACATGTGGCACGGTTATTGCCCTTTAGAGGCCCAATGTTCCACTAAGCAGCCTCAATGTCACCTTCTTTGAGCTAAACGTCATCCTAAAGAGGGATGATGTCACCCTTTAGGATTTTATTTTATGCAAAATTAATTAATTTTGTAAAATAAAAGGATGATAGAGGGGGTCCGCCCTCTTATAATTTTGTGTATACAATTAAAGTGGACAAATAAGTAAGCCTCTTGACATTTCATTTTTATCATAACTTTCCTCTCACAAGAGGACTAGATCTGAAATTTTCGCCCTCTTAGGCAATATTGACTCTTTTACCTCATGCGCTATCTCTTGGAGGACATGTTTTGGACTTCTCTTGGTTCATTTTTGGTGGAAAATTCTTCAACTAGGGTTTGCGCTTGATTATTCTCGATGAAGTAAGTAAAATATGCAATTTCATTTCATGCATTGAATGTTTATGGTAAATTCTACTTGTTCATATTGAAGATTTTGATATTGTTTGCTTAAACCTTAAGAGAGGAGCATAAGGTGTTTCCTCCTCTCTTTGGATCATTCCACCTATTTAATTGTTACAAGAATCTTGTCTAGAGTAGGCTCCTAAATCCTTAAAGTGCTAGCACTTTAGGAGTCTTGTTCTAGAAACTTGTTGCTATATGTTTCAAGAGTCTAAGGAAGAAGGAGAATTCACTAGAGCCCAAAAGAGCTTGTTCTCTAGCAAAATTCATCTTTCTCTCTCTCGTGAAGGATTTGATCAGACCAACTCTCGAACTTTACTCTCTAAGGATTTTACTAACGTTTTATAACCATATCTTAGCTTAATCTACTAATTTTCTTGTTGTTGTTACAAATATTTGCTACAACCATCCTAACTGCTATAATTTGCTACATAATTCACTTTAATTACTATCTAACATACCCAGAAATTTATTGGGATAAGTGATAAATGATCTACTTGATAAATGCTAATTTTTCATTGTATTCTCTTATAATTCTGAGTTGAATTTCTTATGGTTGTTAAAAAATATTATTGGTTGTTATAAATTGTCATCTTGTGGCAATTTTTACTTCAACCATCATCTATCTATGTTATATATTGTTCGTTGATGTATTTTATCATATTAGTACTTAGAAATTGTTATATATATATATATATATATTTCTTGTTCTAGGTAGGTACACAAACTCTTCTTTTGCCTCAATTTCATAGGCATAGACCCTTTGACTTAAGTGACCAGGGAGAGGGTGCTCTAAGCTTAACCATATCCTTGTTATCTGATCCCTTGAGGTTATCGGGGACGCCTCCCTTAGGTTGGACCTCATCCATCCCTAAAATGTGTGGATTTCCTACTAAGGTGACATTGGTGGTTTATCCTGTAGTTACACAGATTTGGAGACTTTGTTGGGGCTTTGGCATAAGTACAAATCCTACAATAACATTTTGGCACCATTGCTGGGGAGAATTGAGTCAGTTTTCCTCAACGGCACATATTTCAGTAAGCTTTTTTCTGAAGCCCTTATCCTACAAACTTACTTGGTGACTCCATTGAGGGTGATTCCCTCACTTCCTTTGATGATCCTAGAAGGATCATCTAGTCACTCCACTGATAATTTTTTAGCTATTTTCCAAGCAATGGAATTATGGATCTCCATGAAATATTTCCTTCCATTTATTTTGAGAATATTCATGGGTATCCAAATGAGTTCAAAATTGATAAAAGATGTTTGGACAATTATCCAAAATTTGAGGGGGGTTCCCACGCCCTTCATATTTCAAGGTTTCTTAAGTATCTACATGAAGTAGGAATGCCTCTGAAGATGTACGGATAACATTACTCATATATTGTTTCCCCCCAGAAGCACGAAATTGGATCAAGGATTCTTGTAATCAAAAGGACATATCTTCTCTCTATTGTGAGAAATCTTACCCTACGGATAGGTTAAGCTCCCCTTAGCCAGGTTTTCTTTAGCTAAGACAGAATAGACCAAGTGGACACTAACATCCCTTGCTCCTTTCTATTAACACATTAAAATGAGAAGAAGGAAAAGGAAATAAGAGTGCACCTTCTGTGAAGGTTGTCCTCGTTGCTCCTTGTTGCTCCAATGTTGGATCCATTCCTAGCTCGAACACAATCTCCCTGCACTTAGACAGAACGATCTTCCTCTTCTATTTCTTTCACAAATTTATATGAAAGAAAATATAACTAAATGAAACAATCATAAACATCCAAGTGTAAAGTAAACGAGACAGAAGTATGGGAATAGACCAAGCTTATGTTCATGAGAAACAATGGACAACATGTACAATCATGTTGATGTTGAGCAAGCTTCCTCCAATGCTCCTCCTATCCAACCCCTTAATGTATGTTGACAAATGAACCAAAGGTTTGATATGCTTCATACTTTAACTCTATCCAATCCCATTCACCCTTGAGAGGCCTTGTTTATATAGAATCTTGGGAGGTTTAACCAACTTAGGAGATTAAGGGAAGGTTGAGATATTTTCTCCATAAGTTAGGATTGATTACCCAAAAAGGAGAAACTCGATCTTAAGAGTTATCCCTTGACCATAACCACTCAAAGCATCTCAGGATTTTCCCTTTAGAATATCCAAAACTTCATCAACAACACTAACGCTCCCACAACAATGGCACCAAAGCATTACTAACACTCCCACATAGTGGAACAAGGAGCGTTGATTAGGGACTAACGCTCCCTATACATGGGAAGGGGGGTGTTAGTGTTGAAACAAGGCTAAAAACCCAAGGTAAAAATTAGTTTTTCGACCTTCTCATGATGAGAGTTTCTCCTTCAAGTCACCTAGGGATTATGACAAATGTATTTACATGGTGTCAAGGTTGTGACACTTAGAAAAGTGCAATATTTAGGTTATGACACTTGGTAAAATGAGCCATTGTAGTTGTGACACTTACTAAGGTGAGATATTGCAATTAATACACTTAAAAAAGTGAGATGCGACTCTTAGCAAGGTGTGACAAAATGAGATGGAACATATTTCTCCCTAAAGTGTGAGGTCATAAGAGAAACCGATGGTTGAAACACTTTATAAAATGACATGCGCCAAGGGGTGCTAGAATAGGAGAGCTGGATGGAAGCTGAAAACAAACATCAAACAACATATATATGAATCATCCCGAGGTAGGCATACCCATGCTCGATACAAAATGAACTTAAAGCATGGTCATCGACCAATACACTACAGATCCATGACAACATTGACTAAGGATATTGACATTGAATATACAATGTGGATTCATACCTCCATTATTGAATCGGGTCGTAGCCACAAAAAAGTACACAGTGGAGCTATGATATGAAAACAACATACCCATGGACCAATACAAAGTGGATCTATGTGACATTGTACATTAGTAATATTATACTCCATCACAACCTAGGTTAGGCACATAACACTGATAGGAACCTGAAATATTCCCAGGGTCTTCATCCCGATCCTGAACTAGTACGATTCTAACCATGAGAATACATGTTCTCATGTCGAACATGGTAGAAACCACTTGATTACTAGTCATTAATGTATACCCTTAATAAGTGTGAGGGAAATCACCAATGATTTCAATGACTCCCAAGGTACCTTAGTGCAATCCAACGAATGTGAATCAATGAGTTGAAGTCAGACATTCGACGGAATATTCTGATCAGTGATCATTGATATAAACCCATTGTCAAAAGTGAGGAAACATGTCATTGAGGCATGCAGGCTCCAAGGCACTAATTGGTTTCTAATTCTGACTCATGGATAATGTGTTGAAGTCGACAGGAGCAAACTTGTCGAAGGAGGGCCATGATGTATCCCCCACCATCGACATAAAATTGATAAGGATAGTGATTTTGAGATGATAGAGAAAATGTGGATGGACTGACACAAGTATGAACATGGATAAAACTGCAGAGGTTGATTGAAGTAGAGACTTCCCTTGAACATTGTGTGGCACGACAAGTGACTTGGAAGTGTTGACTCGACGAGTAATGGATCCAAACATAATGTGATGAAAACCAAAGGTTCTCTTTGAAGGACTCAAAAGAGTATGATGACACATGGAATTGGTATGGCTCAGAGACAAGCGGATTACCCAAGTGTAAGCAAATTGCAAACATGTACCATGTTCAAGGGTGACTAAGAAAAATCGTCGCAATGTTTCAAAATATTGACCCACTTCCCAAATTTTTCCCCCATCCAGATATATTAGTACCTCTTTTTGTTTTAATGAGCTTGAGGAGGATAACATATGCTTGGTACAACTCACCTTCGATAAGTTCCTCTTCACATGTTTAACGAACCTGAATAAGTAAGGGTTCGGTCCCAAATGGGTCCTTCAATGTATAGTTTTACAAGTTTAAAGAAGGAAAACTCGGTGGTATTTTCACATTTAAGGAGTCTGAAAAGAACATAAAAAGAAGACTCCAAAGTTGACTTTTTTGGAAATTTAGTCTCCCAAGATCGAAAAAGTATAAAACGATTCAAGAGAGAATTCTTCTAACTAAAATGAACTACAATATTCCTTTTTCATAATTAGTCTTATGAGGCTGAAAAAGGGGTAAACTACCACTCAAAAGACACCCTTTCAAATCCTTTAACGAGCGTGAAAGGAGACAAGATCACTCGACAATATTTTCATGTTTAGAGAGTCTAAAAAGAGCTTAAAGGAAACTCGAAAGAGTTCCTTTTCCGTATAGCATTTATAAGTCCGAAAAATATACTCAGTAACATATTCTCATATATTCACGAGCACGAGAAAGAATGAAGACTAGGCTTGGTATTGGTTTCATTTTTACACGAGCTAGAAACCAAAAATAAACTATGCTAGGAAGTTATGATCATGGTACCCAAAGATTGGTACTTATCCCAACATGATATCCATGTTGGACAACTGAGGGGGG
>CBVK0100883380.1:0-13589 GCA_900067695.1 Picea abies | reverse complement strand
ACCAACTCATAATGAGGCTACAACCTCTGTTTAGAAAGCTGCAACTTGTTGAGAGCACCAACTCTCTGTTTTCTCTAGCACCAACTAGAAGGAAGCACCGACTCCCTGGTTTCTCTAGCACCAACTCCCTGTGTTCAAGCACCCACTTGAACCTCTGAGGACAACAGTCCTCCCTAGCACCTCCCAACCACCCTGAAATATAAATCTTTGAATCTGAAACTTACTACAGTGATATAATGTTCATCAATGGCTTACCCGACTTATCATTGTTCTGCTACATCTCGTTGCTCTTTCTGCCACACTGCCTTTCTGCACATCTCACTTGCGTTGTCTGTTCTTCTGCGATTTATTCTCTGTGCGCCATGTCCATTCACTGCACAGTTCCTCTTTAGATCAATTCAGCTGCTGCACAATCTTCCTTCTTCACGCATGAATCACTTTCCACATCAACAAACACCACCACTCCAACAACAACAACAGCCACAGCTAACTCTAACAGCAACCGCAACACCATCTCTTCTCTGTACCGTGTATTTATAGCTTCTGTGCACCTTGTGCATGCAGTGTTCGCAATGCCTCTACATGCTGACTCTACACCATTATCCTCCACCTCTCGAGTGCTATGTCTGATTATCATCGTGACTCTTCAGCTTCTCTGGTGGTTTGCCCCGCGTGTCCAGCATCATTGTATGTTATACTGAGATTCCTCAGTCTCTCTGGCAGTTTAAGACTCTTCGTCTTCTCTGAGACAGTTGAACTCTTGATCTTCATCGACCCTGATCGATGGTTCATGATCTTGGTGAATCAACGGTCCTGATCGCATCGTGATCTTGCATCTCGTTGTTCCTTCGTTGGAGATTTTCGTTACTCCAAGTCACGATAGGCGAGACTCCGAGATGGAGCTTAGATCAACGGTCCACATCTTTTGATGTATTGACGGTCAGGATCATTTCGTGACCTCGTATCTCGCTGATCCTAAGATGGAGATGTTCGTCACTCCAAGTCATGATAGGCGAGACTCCGAGATGGAGCTTTATGGTGCTCTGATCTTTCACCACGCGTCCTCTTGATCCAACGGTCCTTGATTAAATCGCGATCTCGCATCTCGTTGTTCCTTTGACTTTCCAGTCAGTGAGATGACGATCTTTCACCACGTGTCCTCTTGATCCAACGGACCATGACTAAATCGTGATCTCGCATCTCGTTGTTCCTTTGACTTTCCAGTCAGCAAGATGACGATCTCTTGCCACTTGTGATCCCCCGCGCAGATCCAACGGTCCTCCTGTGATCTGGATCCAATGGCTGTCCTTCTCTCACTACCTCGCGACCTCGTGACTTAGAGTACCCAATGTTTGGACTCTCAACCTGCGAACTCCCGAGTTCGCGAGATCTCTCGATCTCTCGCCACCTATCCCCCCAGATGGACGGCTATAAGTCTCTCGCCACTTTGCCGCCTCGCAACTTTGAACATCCAATACTTGGGCCTTTATCCTGCGAACCCCCGAGTTCGTGAGATCTCTCTGATCTCTGCCACGCATCCTTCACAGATGGATGGTCCTGATCTTCTCGCCACTTCGTCGCCTCGCATCCTCATGCCTCACGACTTTGAACATCCAATACTTGGGCCTTTATCCTATGAACCCCCTAGTTTGCGAGATCTCTCCGATCTCTGCCACGCGTCCTTCACAGATGGACGGTTCTGATCTTCTCGCCACTTCGCTGCTTCACGACCTCGCACCTCGCAACCTTTAACACCAAATCCTCGGCTCTTCCACTCACGAGCTTCTGAGTTCGCTTAGATCTAACGCCTGAGATCTATCCTTCTCTTCAGTGCACGCTCTTCATGTTTTTATTTAGATCTGATGTCCCTCATGCTGTCGGGAATTTTGGATGGGATCCAACGATCAGCAACGCTTCTCCTCCAAGTTTACACATTCTTCTTACTTGGAAGAATTTCGACTCTGCACTAATTCCTCCTGAGCCTACGTTGTTCCTGTTTGTCCATCGATGCACATTCCAATCCTGCCATCTTCATTGTTGTACTTACCATCAATGACAAGCATATGCTATCTGTTAAACATTTGCCAACAATCTAGAGGTTCGTACTTTCCCCCCAAAATTATTGGAAAAAGTTGGTGGATTAATTCTAGTATGATGGCCAGATCCTAGAAACTTCCGCCCCCAAGCTTCATTTTTCTACCCTCTCTTCTTCGATGCTCAAATTGGCTCCTAGCTACTAGTAGAAATAGGTTCACCAGAGAGGGAGGAAGAAAGAGGGTCGAATGAAACGGGCAGATGGAACAAAGGTTCATGTACAATATTCATATGAGAGGAGATGGATTGAATCACTTCAAATGCATCCTTTGTTAGGATGAGCGGCATGGTGTTGCCAAGTGATTTAAATTTATAGAGATTGGGAACTACCCAAGGATTCAATGATTCAAGGGATCATTGTTCTGTAGTCGAAATCATATTTAACGTGGAAAACATTTTTGTAGGATCAAGGGGAGGTAAATGAAAAGTTCCCATGAGAGAAGAATTTTTAAGAAGACCCACTCCTACACTTTCGTAATGAATTTTGGAATCTTCCATGAATGGGACACTATATGTGGTGTTCTTACAGACATCTAGCATGCAATAGTCAAGTTGATCAACGACTTTGCATAGAACCAACTGCAACCAAGCAACATATTATAATCCAGGGGTGCATTGACCACTTCTACATCAACATAAACGATTTTCCCCCCCAACTCCATGACTAGAGACTGTAAGATTCCAAAAATTTTGAAACCACGTCCATCAAATGCCTTGAGAGTGGTAGGAGACTAGTTGAGATTAGTATAACCAATAGCCCTCCAGTAGGATAAAGACATGACACAAGTAGAGGCTTGATCCAGAATTGGATCTCGGGACCAAATTAGGTCCAGGAAGGCCTAAAACTCAAAGTGCTCAGAATGGCTTCAAAATGGATGTGTGCATAGGCCTCATCAATATGAACCCAACGCAACTTTAATGGGCTCAGACGGACATCGTATGCTCCAGATATCGCGATCTGTTCATTTTTCCAAACAAGCAAAAATTTGATGATTGTACAGTTTGTACAGTGCCACATGGCATATGATTATATAGGTCGTACGGTCGTACAACTGACGTGGCAGGGTACAGGTGATGCTGATGTGGGAAGACAGGTGGATGGGTCAGGGAGTGGCATGTGTCACCACTGCAAGGGTGACACATGGCACATACGTACAACACGTGGCAGGTGACAGAGAAGACACATGGCAGATGTGAATGAATATGCGATTGAAACATGGCATGTGTTCAACGAATAGCATGGTGCCATGTGGCCCAGTCCTAGGCTGCCATGTGGCACCCCTCCATTGGTCATTTTTGTTGGCAAAATATGTTTGGAATCAACGAGATTTGAACCCGCGACCTCCAGCAAAGGGGGAGTGTTTTGGGGTAGGCCGAGTTACTAGCCCGCCTACCTGGTGGTGCTTACCTCTATATGGTTTCGTTTGTATATATGTTACAATATATGTTGAGTTTGGTGGAGTAAGGACTGGGGCCTATCCCCATCCCCAATGTATACCATGCAACCATGCTACCATATGACCCCCAGTTCCACGTTATCCATAGTATATACTCTTTGGCGCACGGAATGGATAGAGCTTAGCCCCAATCGTATGGGTATACACAATAGTAGGGATGATTTTAGGGGCTAAATTTCGCTCATGGGATAATTTTCCATGTTTTTTCCAAAAACGAGATTTGCTATTTTAAAAATGATTCGCCCAAATTCTATAGAATAAAATTATTTTACCTTAAAAATTGCCAGAATTTTATAAAAACTATATAAAATAATTAGAAATTTGAATATTTTTACAAAAATATTGCCAAACATTTATCGTTGACATACGAAGGTTTAGTAAGATTCACCAAGGTTTCTACATTTTAAAATAAATTTCCATCCTTAAAATCATCCCTGCATGACCATAGGACCCGGTTCTATTGTTGGCACGGAGGTTATGGGGGTTATCCCCATTCGATCGAGCTAGCCCACTGACCAAGGGGCATAACGAAAGGTTGGGATCTAGGGGCTTAAACCATTTTAGTGCGTAGAGGTTTGGCCCATGGCCACATGGCCACCACCTTATGACCAGGAGCTACGAACGAAGGGGTCAGCGCACAACAGTTTAGCGCCTGGCCACATGGTGGGTGCCCATATGCCCAAGACGCATAATTTGGGGGTTGTGCCCATAATTTATGCCATTTTTGGGTTTTATACATTATATTATGATTTTTTAATGATTTTCTCAGCAGTTTGAGGGGATTTTGGTCTTTTTGGGGGGATATTGGGCCCTTTTTGAGGCCAGATCTTGGGGAGAAGTTGGCAGGTTGTTACCAACTTCAAGCCTATAAAAACTAGAGGTTCTTGAAGCCAAGAAAATAGGTTCAGAACAGGTTTATGCTGAAAAATTATTGAGCCAAATCCAATTTTGTGTAGGGAAGCCATTGAGGAGAGCACCTTTGCGGGCCATTTCTGGGAGCTCCGTTCATCCATTTTCAGTGCCGTCAGTTTTGTTGGGTTCTTGAGATCCGGTAGAACAAGACCAGATCAGTTTGTAACCTTTTTGGCATTGTTATGATGTAATTTTAAATCTTTTAACAGAAATAATAAAGCCTCACCCACTGAGACAAAGGCCCAGAGACGTAGGCGAGATTGTCGAACTCCGTTATCAAATTCTCTTGTTATGGTTTGTTGTTATTCATGCTTATGTTTATATATGTATATTTCTTAATGGCTGCTATGTTTTCCTTATAATTCTTCCTCTTTCATTAAATTCCTAAATGGTAAATTAACTCATGCAAGATAACTCAACCATTGTCGTTTAAAAGATCTTTTCAGATAAAGTGGTATCAGAACTAGTTGACGTTTGGTTTTTGTGTTTGCATGATTACCAGGGAAAAGATAAGTTGTGGTGAAGGCAATATTGTTGAAGAGAATCCATTGATTGGATTGAGAAAGAGAACTTCTCAAAGTGAGAATAAGGCATCAGAAGAGGGACTTTCTAGTGAGGAGAAAGAGTTTCGAAAAACTTTCTTCGCCATGTCAGAGATGATGAAGGTTTTGTATGAGGATTTCTTGGAATGGAAGAGACCAAATCTAGGTGAATCTTCAAAGGTCAAAAGTGAAGAAGGAGAGGATCCTCCTCAAATTCCTCCTTCACCTCCTTCTTCTCCATCAGCTTCTTCTTCTTCAAGTTCAAGTTCTAAATCCACCGCAAGAAAACATGTCCACAAACATAAACATGGTATACCTTTACTAAAACTTGATGTGAAATTTGAATTACCTATGTATGATGGTGAAGTCAATGCAGAGAGACTTGATAATTGGGTCAGACAAATGGAGGTTTATTGCAGTGTGCAACAGATCAAGGATGAGGCAACTCGAATCAAGTTGGCATCGCTTAGACTGGCAGGCACAACACTCATATGGCGGCAAAGCAAGTTGCAAAATGGAACGCAACAAGTGGGTAATGTATTTCCATCATGGAAAAGTTTTGTTTCTACACTTAGAAAACAATTTTGTCCTTTGGTTTATAAAGAGAAGGCATTAATTGAATGGAAAGCTCTTAAACTAAGAAAAGGACAAATAGTGCAAGAATACACAAATGGTTTTCGTAAGATGGCATTGATGTTAGATATTCCTTTACATACCCAAGAAACTCTTATGAAGTATATAGGAGGTTTACCTGCACATATTCGAAATACTTTATTCATGTTTGGACCTACTAATATTGATGAGTTTTTTGTTCAAGCAACATACATCGAGGCAGGGAAAACAGGACTTGGTGCATCAGGGGAATCGTCTTCAAGGAAAGAGGACAAAAAGAAGTGGAATGGAAAAAATGAAAATTCAGTGGAAAGAAAGGAAGAGAAGCCCTCTTGCAAGCATTGCAAGAAAGAAGGGCATGATGAGGACCATTTTTGCCAATCGCATCCCGAGAAGAAACCGAAGTGGTTCAAAGAAAGAAACGGGAAGAAAACAGCTACAACAACAACACGACCAGCAGACTTGGGATCGGATTCAGGTGATGAATCTAAAGTCTCATTGGTTGGTATGACAGGTAAAATTGGTGAAGGATTTGATTCTAGAAGTAAATTGTTTCGCATAAGGATCATCATGAGGCATACTAAGGTCGACATGTTGATAGATAATGGATCTCAATCTAACTTGATTTCATAGGAATTGGTGAAACAATTGGGGTTAAACACTCAGAGGCATCATAAGCCTTACACACTTAAATGGATAAGAAACAATCATCAATTGCACATAACAAAGCAATGCACATTAAAATTTGCAATTTCATCTAAGTTTGTGGACAAGGTAACATGTGATGTGGTGCCACTCAAAGAATGTGGAATGGTCTTAGGAAGTCCTTACTTGTATGATCGTAAAGAAATCTTCTACAGGGAAAAGAATCAATGTCACTTAACCAAAGCAGGTCAAGAGTATGTGGTTCATGCTCATCATTTAAAGGAAAAAAAATCTCTTCAAACAATGGAACAATTAAGAAAGGCGGCTCAAGCAAGCAACACACCTATAATTGTTTCAATTCAAGTAATCGATCTTAAGAAAGAACAGGAGATGATTGTAGAATGGAAGATCAATCACACTTTGCTTCAAGATAAGCTAATGTCGTGCAAGTATTACAAACATATTAGCTCATTTCCAGTCATATTTCTGATGTTATCATTAGTAATGTTGTCAACATGGATGATAGTGGCTTCAGTAAGATGTGGCAGGGTACAAATGGCTAACAATATGTTGTCAGTTATCATGATTGTGTTACAATTGATCTTGATGAGACAGGTGCATGGGACAGAGTTTAAAGACAGAGACCAAGTCGGGCGGCGTATCCCGCACTTGATGACTATTCAGTAACCTTTTGGAGGAACAAAAGATCTTTAGTGGGGAGGTGCAATCCATAATTGGATCTCAAGACCAAATTAGCTGCAAGAAGGCCTAAAAATCAGAGTTCTCAGAATGGATTCAAAATGGACATGTGTGTAGGCCTCGTCAATACAAACCCAACGCAACTTGAACGGGCTCAAACGAGTGTTGTATGCTCCAGATATTGCGATCTATTCCTTTTGCCAAACATGCAAAAAATTGATGATTGTACAGTTCATACAGTGCCACGTGGAAATTGAATGTACAGTTCATACGGTCGTACATATGACATGGTAGGGTATAGTTGACACTGACATGGGTAGACAGGTGGACGAGTCAAGGAGTGACACGTGTCACCACTACAAGGGTGACACGTGGCACATCCATACGACACATGGCAAATGTGGCAGGTGACAGAGCAAACACGTGGCAGATGTGGATGAATATATGAATGACACGTGGCATGTGTTCGACGAATAGCATGGTGCCACGTGGCCCAGTCCTGGGATTCCACGTGGCACCCCTCCATTGGTAATTTTCGGTTGAAAAATATGTTTGGACTCAACAAGATTTGAACCCGCAACCTCCGACAGAGGGCGAGCGTTTTGGCGTAGGCCGGGCTACCAGTCGGTCTGGTGGTTCTTACCTCTATATGGTTTTGTTTGTATATATGTTGCAATATATGCTAAGTTTGGCAGAGTAAGGGTTGGGGCCTAGCCCCATCCCCGATGTATACCATGCGACCATGCTACCATATGACCCCCAGTTCCAGGTTATCCATAGTATATATCGTTTGGCACGCAGAATGGATAGAGCTTAGCCCCGATCATATGGTTATACACCATAGGACCTGGTTCTACTATTGGTGTGGAGGTTATGGGGAATAGCCCTAGTTGGTCGAGCTAGCCCGCCTACCAAGGGGCATAACCAAAGGTTGGTATCTAGGGGCTTAAACCATTTTAGCACGTGGAGGTTTGGCCCGTGGCCACATGGCCACCACCTTATGACTAGGAGCCAAGAATAGAGGGGCCAATGCACAACAGTTTAGCGCCTAGCCACATGGTGGGCACCCATATGCCCAGGAGCGATGAAGTTTGGGGGTTCCGCCCATAATTTATGTCATTTTTGGGTTTTATGCAATATATTATGATTTTTTAATGATTTTCTCAGCAGTTTGAGGGGATTTTGGTCTTTTTGGGGGGATATTGGGCCCTTTTTTAGGCCAGATCTTGGGGATAAGTTGGGAGGTTGTTACCAACTTCAGGACTATAAAAACCAAATGTTCTTGAAGCCAAGAAAAGAGGTTTAGAACAATTTTATGCTGAAGAATTATTGAGCCAAAGCCATTTTTATGCAGGGAAGCCATTGAGGAGAGCACCTTTGTGGGATATTTCTAGGAACTCTAGTCATCCGTTTTCAGTGTCGTCAATTTTGTTGGGTTCTTGAGATCTAGTAGAACAAGAAAAGTTCAATTTGTAACCTTTTTGGCACTGTTGTGATGTACTTTTAAAGATTTAAACAGAAATAAGAAAGCCTCACCCATTGAGACAAAGGCCCGGAGACGTAGGTGAGATTACCAAACTCCGTTATCAACTTCTCTTGTTATGGTTTATTGTTCTTCATGCTTATGTTTAGATATATCTATTGCTTAATGGCTGCTATGTTTTCCTTATAATTCTTCCTCTTTCATTAAATTCCTAAATGGTAAATTAACTCATGCAAGATAACTCAACCATTGTCGTCTAAAAGATCTTTTCGGATCAAGGCTACTTCATCTAAAATAGTATGACAAATAGTTTTACCAAGAACAACAGTGTTGATTTGAAACACAAGTTTGTGGAAAAGCCTCGTTTTATAGTTCTCTGGGTTGAACATAATATTGTCAGATGAATTAGGGTATACAACCCCATTGGCTACCAAGAGGGTTCTATGTTGACTATAATAGTTTTGAAGAACTTCGAGCATCGACATCGCACAAGATACTTGTGCTAGATCTTCAACGATGTTGTAGTTCTGGGCAACACATGTGTTTGGATTCAAAATTGGCTTTTGAATCATGCTCTTGGGCGGACAGAATACAAATTCAAACACCAGCTTCACTATCTAGAGTGGTCCAGATGGACGGGTAACAGAAGTGGAAGGAATATATGTGGCACTTACGTTGGTATTTTTTTGATCTAGGTGGATATTGGTGGCCACCCACCTATTCCAACTAGGTCCTCGTGTCCATTTTTGTTTAGAACCTCCTTTTGTACTGCTTTATAATTGTGAGTTATAGACTTCTGGGGCTATCTGAATCCCCACACATTCTCCAGGTGAATACAAGTGGCCTCTCGCCTAATCCAACTGGATTATTTTGTATGTTTTCATATCAACACATCTTGTTGTACTTCCAAGTCTATTTTTGGGCCCTAAACGTTATTGTTTTTTACTCACCACAATCAGACAGTTAACAGAGTCAAAGTCTGATGATGAAATGTGTAGCTCTCTAAAAGACCTTTCCAACAGGCTATCACGCACCTAAAACAAAGGTCGTATGCAAAAGTTACAACCCTAAGAAGTTGAGGTACCAAATTACACCAACTTACCCATAGGGCCCACAAGAATTTTGGCGTTTCACCTTCTAGGGTTAGGTTTTTGGATGTCTAGGGTTTTGGCATTCATGAGTAATATGAAAAGGGCCTATGGAGCCTCATTGTAATCCTTTCTACTCAGACGAATGCGTGTAGCAGCCACATCTCTTCTCAGAGATAGCTGCCACCATTCGAGCAAGTTTTGGTTCTGTAGTTTTACAGTTTCAACCTATTTCATTATTTAATAGAAGATATTGTTCTCTGTGCTTATTATATTTCATCTGTTAATCAGTTCGTTCCGTTCCTAAATCCTTATTAGTAGTATCAAAGCGGTCTGCTCTTCATTTATTTTTCTTTGTGCATGTCCCCGACAAGGTCTGGGTACAAGAAGTTGGGACTCGAACCAATCGATCCATTACCATATCGGCTACGCCGAGCCTGACAACAACCCATGGGAGACGAAAAGAAAGATGATGGAGCAAAAGATCCTATTAAAATGTTACTCAAGGAAGCCCTCGCGCGACAAAGGAATGAAATGATGGACAACTTTGCGCAGATCCTTCGACGATTGCCCATGAGAGAAGCATCTTCATCAAGTGGCCATGCAACCCCCTTCAAGGTACAGGTAAATTTTTATATTCCACTATTTAAAGGAATGATAGATGTAAATGTTGTAGATAAATGGTTGAATATGATCGAAGGATATTTTTCGGTCCACAATTTATCCGATAGGGAAAATATCACTTTTGCACTCCTAAAGGTCATTCCCCATGTTAAAGATTGGTGGGATACTTACTCTCAGCAAAGCGTTGTGGAGGAATTTGCAATTTTTGTGGTGGCCCCTACATGGGATTCCTTCTAGGATGCCATTAAAGAACAATAGTACCCTGTTGTAAGCTACGAGGACCAGTACACCAGTTGGACCACCCTACGTTAAGAAAGGGACCAGACAGTACCAGACTTCACCAATATTTTCCATGCCCTATGCACCAAATTGGGTATCAAATATTCTGAGCGTCATCTGGTGCTCAAATACCGTGGTTGTTTTCATAGATATATTCAAACATAAAAGGAGTTCCTAGACATTGCCTCATTGGGCACGACTTATAGATCCATTGTCAAGATCGAGTAGAAATTTAAGCAGAAATGACAAGAGTTTGGATCTGCAAACCCCTCACAACCAAAGCAGGGCAAAGGCAACTCCAACCCATACAGCAAGGGACCAATTCAAGATGGTCTCCCTCAGGACAAATCATCCAAGCCAAAACACAAGAAGGGCAATGAGAAGATGAAGAAGGACACGGGAAAATGTTGTGAGTACCATAAAAGTCCTTGTCACAACACCCACCAATTTCGTTCCAAGTAGTCCCTTGTGGCTGAGCTGAAGGCTTCCAAGTCTGAGGTCAATTATGATTCTGTGTCAAATCCTGAAGGAGGCAAGTGGATTATCAATGTTGAACCCAGTGCCAGGGTCACTACTAGCAAATTCCAACCAAGCGAACCAGAAGAACCAAAGGAAGGGGAACGCCTCTTTCACTCACAGATGTGGGTCAAGGGGGCTCTGATTCATTTCATTGTCGACAGTGGTAATCAGAAGAACTTGACTTCAGCAGAGGTCGTCAAGCAGCTGGACCTGCCAATGACACCACACTCGCAATCCTACACCATCGGGTAGCTTCGTCAAGGAAGAGATCTTTGTGTCAGCCAACAATGTTGTCTGCCCTATGACATTAAGCCTTTCAAAGATGAGGTATTGTGTGATATTGCTCCCCTTGAAGTTTGTGATGTTATTTTAGGAAAACCATATTTGTGGAAGCGTCGTGTTGTGTATGAGTCTAGACCCCATAGTGTTATTATTACTTTGGGTATAAAATTGTACAGGATCCCAGAAGTGGCACCGCCTATTACTATTTCTTTAATCTTTGCTAAGCAATGCAGTAAGGTCATTTCACAGACCGAAAAGTTCATCTTCTTTGTGATCCATGCTCACAATAAGCAGAAGGTCGTTGCCACATATGTGGCCTCTACACAACGCCTCTCTTTGCAGGAAAGCAAGTTGGTGGGATCGTGGAAGAATACAGAGACATCTTTGCCTCACCTATAGGGGTACCGACACACTGCCAAGTCAAGCATCCAATTGATCTGACCCCCAACGCACCTCTATCTAATGGACCAGTCTATCGATGCTCGTTGACAGAGAATGATGAAATTAGGCGTCAGATCCAAGATATTCTTCAAAAGGGGCACATCAGACCCAACTCCTCCCCTTGCGGAAGCCCAATTATACTGGTGCAGAAGAAGGATGGGACTTGTCGACTATGCATTGATTACAGAGCCTTAAACAAAATCACAGTCAGGAACCGCTACCTCATTCCCAAGATTGATGACCTTCTTGACCAACTCAAAGGGGAAAAATTATTTAGCAATATTGACCTAAAGTCTGGCTAGCACCAGGTTCCCATCGAACCAACTGATGTCTGGAAGACAACCTTTGAGTCTAAAGAATGTCTCTATGAATGGCAAGTCATGCCCTTTGGCTTAACAAATGCACCAGCCACTTTCATGAGGTTGAATTGAGACCCTTCACCAACTTCTTTGTGGTAGTATATTTGGATGACATCCTCATCTTCAGCAGAACGTGGGAGGAGCACATGCGGCATATTCAACGGGTTTTGACCACTCTGTGGCAACAAAAGATTTATGCAAACTTGGAAAAATGCTCTTTTGGCATGAACAAGGTCCAATACCTGGGCTAAATTACTGATGAGCATGTGGTACATGTTGATCTAGCTAAGATCCAAGTCATTCGTGACTGGCCAGCCCCGACCGCACTGACTGAGCTTCAGAGCTTCTTGGGACTAGCCAATTTCTACCGACGGTTCGTGTTGGGATTCTCCCATATTGCATGGGCCCTAAGCCAGGTGAAGAAGGGCAGTGGTAGGGCCAATTTCATGTGGGGGAAGGAGAAACAACGAGCATTCGATGATCTGAAACATTGTTTTTTCTTAGCTCCAGTACTCTCCTTGCCCGATCTGCAACAACCATTTGATATTGAGACTGATGCATATGACTATCTTGTGGGTGCAGTTCTCACCTGTGGCATACCATAGTGAGACACTCTTTGATACTGTCTGAAAATACCCCACCTATGACAAGGAAATGTATTCCACTATCCAAGCTTGTCGTCAATGGAAACATTACATTATGGGGAAAGAGACGATCATACACACTGATCACAAGCCTTTGTAGTTCATACAGACACAAGGGAAATTGCAGAATGACCGCAATCAGAAGTGGTCCACCTACCTGCAGCAGTTCCATCTCAACATCAAGTATAAGACATGTATCTCCAATCGTGTCATTGTGAGATCGGAAGAGCGTCGTGTAGGGAAAGAGTGTAGATCTCGCATCTCAACATCAAGTATAAGACATGTATCTCCAATCGTGTCATTGACTACCTCAGTCAACCTCCTGTGGTTGCACTCACCACTGTGTTGCATTCCTGTGGACATGAAACATCGGAGTGGCCCCAACTTTACCAACAATATCCAGACTTCGCCACCACATATCAACTCTTGGGTACATGCCCCACTGTCACTAATTTTCACATTCTGGACGAACTCTTATGCCACCTGGGCCATCTCTGTATTCCTATAATCGAGTGTGCAAAGCTGATTTGGGAAGCCCACTACAGTAAGGTAGCACGACATTTTGGCGTAGAGAAAACTGTGGTTGTTCTTCAAAAACATGTTTATTTTCCAAAACTTCGACAAGACGTCAGCAAGTATATCAGATCCTGCACTGCCTATGCCATTGCCAAGCCAACCATCAAGAAGAAAGGCTTATACACCCCTCTTCCTATTCCCGAGAAGCTGTGGGAATCCATCTCAATGGATTACATGTCTGGTTTATCATCCACCAAGCACGAAAATGACTGCGTGTTTATGGTCGTTGATTGGTTTTCGAATATGGCCATCCTCACAGCCTGAAGAAGAATGTCACAGTGAAAGATACTGCCAAGATCTTCTTCGAACGAGTTTGGGTCCACTTTGGGATAC
>CBVK0100883358.1:0-12331 GCA_900067695.1 Picea abies | reverse complement strand
GGGAGGATAAAGGACATAGGGGGGATTGTTATGGTATGGCAGAGGGAATGGGGAGGGTGGGGGAGGGATGAGTGATTTTAGGAATCACCCTCCCCTTGAACTATTGGGGAGGGTGGGTGGAGGATGGGTGATTTCGGGAATCACCCTCCCCTCAAACTATTGCCAATTTATGTTTTTTTTTAAATTGTTTTAAAATATGTTTTTTTTTAATTGATATTGAATTTTTATTTATTTCATATTTTTTTTAATTGTTATTTTGTTTATTTATTTATTTTTTTTTGTATTTTATTTTTAAAATATTATTATTTTATTTATTTAAAATGTTTTTTAAATCATTTTTTCGTTTTGATTTTTAACGATTTTATTTTTTATTTTTATTTTTCATTTTGATTTTTTCTTTTAATTGTTTCTTCAAAATTTTTGTATTCTAGTTATTTTTCGTTTTTGTGTTTTTGTTTTTTTCTTAATGTATTTTTTTCATTTCTATTTTTAAATTTGTTTGAAGACTATTTGTTTTTTCCAATTTATTTATATTTTAACTTAAATTAAAAAAAAATCAATTAGTAAATAAAATTTCAAGTAACAATCTAGGGGTCATTTTTTTTTTCATCTGCAATGGTATCAATGGTCAAGGCCACAGTTTCAATTAGGTTGTAATTTTAACTCCAAAAAAACATTGGTGTTATTGGTAGCATCACTTTCGAATCGAGGGTTAGTTTTAAGGATTTAAGGTTTTTGTCAAGGTTGCAATTTCAAACAAGTCAAAATTTTAACCACCTCCAAAAAAAAGGGTACTACCGGTAGCACCCTTTTTTGATCCAAAGGTTGATTTTTGTGTCTTTTGGGCCATAGTTCTCATTTTGAAGTCATATCTCTCATTAAGTTGCTAACTATGTAGTCATTTTGAAGTCATATCTCTCATTAAGTTGCTAACTATGTAGTGATTCTGGAGTGCTATCCTTTCCATAATTTATCACGTGTGCATGACTATACAAGACATGCATGAATATAGACACCTACACATACAATTCATCCATCGATAGAAAATTAATTTTAGCACACAATACCATAGAAAATAAAAATATATACATCTGGAAACTACACATATATTACCTGAAAAAATAATACCTTCTCAGAATGATGTTACTTTCCCTATATCTCTCTTTGAGGAGAAAATGTGTAATTCTTGATGAAGTCTACCACTAATGAGGTTGTGCCTAGCTCAAATACCTCATGAGACTATTTTAATCGGGAAGCTTGCCACTTGTACATATGAGGGTATTTGATATATTTATAAATATAATTTTGAAGCTTCCTCATGAATTTTGAAATAGGGATATCATCCTCGAGAAATTTAATCCTCTTGGAGGCTACACTTAAAGAAGAGTATGGATCCATAGTAGCATACTCATATTTCCTCCATGAGATCATGATATATGGAAATCTATGGTGTGTAATATCCATAGGAAAATTCCTATGGAACAATGTTATATTATCATGTTCAGGACATTGCCTTCCACCGGCATGAGTTTTTCTTAAAACAAAATCTTTAATATTCCTTCTTCATAATATCATTGAAATTAAATTGTGCACCATGATAGGAGAAGGGTCACCTTGCCGGTGCCTTTTGAAAAAATTTACAAATGTGTCATGATAGACATAGAATTCAATGTGGCACCGAGAACAACAAATTTCATGAACTATGATGGGCCCAATATACCATAGTTTCAATCTATAAAACTTCTAATGGTGATCTTGACACCAAGATTTATTTCTTGAAATTCCTCAAATATTTCAAGTTGTGTCACCTCCATAATGTGCTTACAATTCTCATCATACATGCCTCTAAATAAGCACAACATCAAAAAATTCTTTCGATTTAGTATAGCATGAGAATGGGTTTCCTAAATATATAGAACCTTCTCTCTAATTCCCTCTAGAATTCTATCTTAGTAGGGTTGCCTACAAATAAGTTCTCAACAAGTAGCTTCATCATTTTCATCTATATAGACCCTAAATTTAGTATGCCTTTCCAATATTTACTTGAATCATGGAGAAATTTTGACATCGCTGTCACCATCTAGCTTCTTGAAGTCCTTGGTGCCACAACACCGAGTTGTAATTGTCTTGTGAGTAGCTCAAATATTGGGTTTTTCATGTTTAACATCTAGAAAACCCAAAAACTTTGTTGCCTATTTTGATTTTTAATTTTTAATTTTGAACACAAACAAGGGAAATTTTCATTAAGCAAAGATGCATGAAAACATGCAAGAATTGTATATATGATCCAAAATTTATGACTTCATGCCCCCCTAGGGATCGATCTTTCTAGAAAATGGGCCCTCTGGTTGAATAGCTAGAATATAAAACTAAGAAATTACTACAGAGAATTTAACTGAGTAAATTCAAAAGAAAACCTCAAATATAAGTATGCAAAAGATATACATTCAATTAGGAAGACATGGTAGAACCCTGTCTACTAGAAACAATATTCTTGGATCTAGGAGTAGGAGAATTCAAGTCCAACAGAGGCTGGATATTACCCGGTGAGGAAATTGCATCCAAATTTCCATACACTGATTTGGGTGGAAATCCATTGCATAGATGAATATGGATTTATTCAAGCTAAGACTACAAAGCTACGCAGTTGTCTTAGAGTTGTCGTAAACCCTATTGTTGTTGAACTATGATCTCTAGGATGGTGAGGATTTGGGATGAGAGACCACTAAATACATTCGGAGAGACTTGAATGTGGTGAGCAGGTCCCCTATATCATCTTTCGAATATCCCTCTGCCTATTTGAACTCCCAGTGCCACCCCTTTCCACCCCTCACCATTAGACCATTCTCAACAAAAATGAATCATAAATGTAGTATGGAGACACCAGATAAATCCCCCAATACAACATGTAACAAAAAAAGGTTGACGTGATATGAAATTTCAAGGCCACGAAGGAACATTCGTACATGAATGGGCGGCACCGAAACCAAACAAATCACTGATTGTAATAACCACCTTGGAATATAATTTCATGTATGACTAGGCACATCCATGATGGGAGAAAATATTCCACATGTTCATTAATGGGGAATAGCCAAACACAAGTGGATGATGCAAGTATCAAACGGAAAACCATGGGAATTAACCGCCAATATTCAAGGATACATGTATATTTTAATGAAGCAATGACTGGAGTAGACTTCCCACATTGATTTGAAGTCAGTGCTTGAAACATACACCTTGACTTAGATTATTAACAAGACTATTTATTGACGTTGCATGTGAAATATGAGTAAATAGTTCATTAAAAAAATGCTTTGGACAATAAATTTGAAAAGAAAAATGAACACAAAACATATGAAAATAAAAAGAGAAGAGTTGATAATGAAGTTCGACTTATACTCTTAGCCTACATCTCCAAGCTTAATTCAGGTGTGCAACCATTTTCCTTTCTTGTGATGTAAAGATATTAAAATCTGTATTACATAACCATGGACTTCTAAATATTTGCAACTATATCTCCTTCTAACATTGCACTAACTGGAACTTTCGACATAATACTCTTGCCAAGTTTTTCACTATCAATCTCACAATGCTCTACAATGGAATTAAACAACCCTTAAATAACTTACACAATTCAAGTGCATTTTAGTCCTTCAATATCTTCTACAACCTCTGCCATATTGCAAATCTCGATTCCACCTTTCCAATGCTTCTTCCCGTTCGGAATTTGGACTCCATATGCTCAACTTATGGCCATTGGAAGTTTTGCATCTTCACCTTCAAAGAAGAATGCCTTCAACCTTCAAGCATATGATGCTTCTCTCTTTCCTTCTTCAGTTTTGTTTAACTTACAAACATTCTTAGTTTAAATAGAATTTGAGTTGGGGGTCACATCCCAACTTCCTCCCAAAATTTAGCCATTTAATTGGCTTCAAATCCTCCAAAAATGTGTAAAATCCCATTAAAAGGGCATAATATATATCAAAAAATCTTAATATATAGTATAAAACCCACTTAGCACCTAAATCAGGCACGCACCCCTTTTCCTTTGGCCCCTGGTCATATGGGAAGCAATGTGGCTGAGAGATAAGCCTCCAACAACGACGCACCCCTAAACATCTGGCTCCTGGTCATGTGGGTTGCCATGTGTCTAGCACTGGAAGCAGTCCCCTAGTGCTTAGCCCCTATTCTTCTCTCTTGGTCATATGTGCCTTGGTCAGCGGACTAGGCTCGCCAACTTGGTGCTTACCCTTAACCTACGCACTAACCGATAACAAAAATATTGATTGTCATATGAGTTAATAATAATTGTTGGCACCTAAGTGGTTAGCTTGATGTATTGAAGTTGTTGCCCATCCATGAGGCAAGGAGTTCGAATCATGCGAAAGCGGAAATAAAATTTTGACCTAGGCCTTATTGGAATTATCTAGGGTTCCACATGGTGCCCTATGGTTGGGCCACGTTTCACCCTATGTCTAGTTCATAATGGTGACTCATTGGTCCAGTCACCAAACTATCAGCTTGCCAGTCAGCCTGTGTAGTCAACAACCCTTCCATGTGTCCAACTCGACCACTGCCACATGTCAACCGTATCACAATTGTACCTTTTCATGTGTCCACTTCTACGGCTACCATGTCATATCTATACAACCATGTGTCACACTGTCACTAGGTCACATGGACCATACTTCCATGTCACTACCACGTGTCACTTCCGTATAATGCCACGTGTGAAATTCTTACAGGTCCAAATCAACCTTGAATATGCCAAATCTATTTGCCATGTGGCACTTCCTAGTGCTTCCATGTGTTATGTTGATGTCATCATGACGTACTTCTAACATCATCTTCCATGTTACCTGTATGACCTTTGACCAGTTTACTTTGACCTTTGACTTTTTCCCTATTTAACCTGAACTTTAGATCTCGATATCTTTCGCATGCGGAGGCCATTTTGGAACCAAATATACCACCATAATTAGCATGACGAGCACTACACAATGGTGTTGGCTTCATCCAAATCTTAGAACTTTTAATTTTTGGTCTTTTTGGATCACGCCTCCCCACTAAGACTTTTTGGTCCTCCAAAAAGCTTATTACATCAATTGACTCAATCATTACATCAATTGAATTATTCAACCTACAGTCTAGACTCAACAAACAATAACTAGAATCAATAAGTGATTATATAAATCAAACCACTTTTATTACATCATACTTGATGAACATTGACTCAATGACACACTTACATATATGGAATAAAGTCTTCCCAATTCTAGTCAGGTGACCCATCTCTTGTTGGTGGAGTATCGCTGTCATCTTTCTGCTCCTCTGCAACATCCTCCTTCTGCTCTGGCTCTTCATGCTATCTAGATAATCTCAACTTCGGATCCAACTTCCAACATATATCTTTCCCATGCCCATTCTTCTGACAGTATGAGAAATAGTTCCATGCACTCACCAATTTGACAGATTCTTGCTTTCGTTGAGTTGAATCCCCATTGCATTTCACTAACTCTTGTCTTGAATGTGCCAAATACACACATGGATCCTTCTTTACCTACATTTTCACATCGTCCTATCTTGGCATACTACTCGTTTCCATGACCTTCTTACTGTAAACTTTCTTCTTCCAGTATATTGCAACACAATGTTGTTTTCTACTGCAAAATGTACATGGAATTTTCCTTTGTATAATTTGTATGATCCCATATTGTTCTTTATCAAGGGTAGGAGAAGGGGATCTATAGATTTCAATCCTTTTATCTTTTCTTTGTGACTCACTGTTCGAGTCAATGCTGGCTTGAGCTATCTACTTTCCCTTACGATCACAAAACCATGTTGGTTTCAGATCTAGATGTCAATCCCAACAATGATCAACATCATGTCCAATTTTCTGACAATTTGCACAAACCACTATATCATTTTCATCTTTATAATCTTCCATGTATCCTAGACCTTCATGTGGTGGTCGTTATCTCACTTTGATAGGCATGACTCTGCCTTGGCCATGCTTCCCAAGACCTTGTCCTTTTCTCTAGCCCATCTTGGAAAATAACTTCATACCAATTCCCTTTGTATGCTTTTCAAAAGAAACAATATCCTAATTTCCTGAATCCAGTTCCTGATCAACTACAGGAGAATATGGCATATATGAAATACTTTCTAATGGTGAGGAAAATGTGCCAATGGCCTCTTCTATTGAATTCTCCTCCACTGGTGTAGGAGGAGTATATAAAGTCTCCTCATCCGATTGCTTGTGGAGTGGATGAATTTTATCATCCTCGATAGGACTCGGTCTTTTGATAAAAGGACTTATTCTGGTTGTTCTTTCTTCTGTTGCTATCACTATTGATCACAACATTTCCCTGTCTTCTTCGATTATCTGCGCCAATCTTCTCAGCTCAACATTTTCTTGCCGAATTTGTTGATTGATTTCCTCAAGTTCCTTAAGTCGGTCTCTCTTCAATCTCTTACCCATGCTTATTCACAATCCTGCAATACAATCATCCTTCTCTGATACCACTTGATCTAAAATCAATGCTTGAAACATACACCTTGACTTAGATTATTAACAAGACCATTTACTGACGTTGCATGTGAAATATGAGTAAATAGTTCATTAAACAAATGCTTCAAACAATAAATATGTAAAGAAAAATGAACACAAAACATATGCCAAGAACAAGAGAAAAGTTGATAACAGAGTTCATCTTATACTCTTAGCCTACGTATTCAAGATTTATTCAAGTGTGGAGACGTTTTCCATTATTGTGATGCAAAGATATTAAAATATTTATTACATAACCATGGACTTCTAAAGAGTTGCAGCTATATCTACTGCTAACATTGCACTAACCGTAACTTTCGGCATAATACTCTTGCCAAGTTTTTCCCTATCAATTTGACAATTCTCTACAATGGAATTAAACAACCCTTAAAGAAATTGCACAATTCAAGTGCATTTTATTCCTCCAATATCTTCTACAATCTTTGTAATATTTCACACTCGACTCCACCTTTCCAACACTTCTTCCTGTTCAGAATTTGGACTCCATATGGTCAACTTATGGCCCTTGGAAGTTTTGCATCTTCACCTTCAAAGAAGAATTCCTTCAACCTTCGAGCATATGATGCTTCTCTCTTGCCTTCTTCTACTTTGTTGAAATTGAAAAATTTCTTAGTTTAATCATCATTTGAGTTGGGGGTCACATCCCAAATTCCTCCCAAATTTTAGCCACTTTCTTGGCTTCAAATCCTCCAAAAATAGGTAAAATCCCATTAAAAGTGCATAATATATATTAACAAATCTTAATATATAGTTTAAAACCCACTTAGAACCTAAATCAGGTGCACACCCATTTTTCTTCGGCCCCTAGTCATATGGTAAGCCATGTGGCCGAGCGGTAGGCCTCCAATAGTGTCGCACCCCTAAAAATCCGGCTACTGGTCGTGTGGGTTTCCATGTGTCCAGCACTAAAAGCAGTCCCCTAGCACTTAACTTCTGGTCTTTGATCCTGGTCATACATGCTTTGGTCGGCAGCCTAGGCCTGATAACCAGGCGCTTACTGTTAACCTACGCACTAAATGATAACAAAAATATTGATTATTATATGATTTAATAAAAATCATTGATGCCCAAGTGGTTAGCTCGATGTGTTGAAGTTGTTTCCCATCCATGAGGTCAGGACTTCAAATCCTGTAGAAGCGGAAACAAAATTTTGACCCATGCATTATTGGCCTTATTCAAGGTGCCACGTGGTGCCCTATGGTTGGGCCACGTGTCACCCTATTTCTGGTTCATGCTGCTAACTCATTGATCCAATCACTACACAATCAATGTGCCAGTAATCCTGTACAATCAACAACCATGCTACGTGTCTAATTCGGCCACTATCACATGTCAACCATGTCATGACCATACCCTGACATGTGTCCACATATGTGGCTACCACGTCATAACCATAAAATCACGTGTCATCGTATCATTGGGCCATGTGGACCTTACTGCCATGTCACCTGCCACATCATTGCCACGTGTCACATACGTATAGTCCCATGTGTCAAATTATTACAGGTCTAAATCATCCCTGAAAATTCCAAATATACCTACCATGTGGCATGTCCTGGCGCTACCACGTGACATGCTGACATCAACATGACATACTGTTGATGTCATCTACCATGTCATTTGTACGAACTTTGACCAGTTGATTTTGACCTTTGACTTTTTGCATGTTTGACCTGAACTTCAGATCACGACATCTTTCACATATAGAGGCCATTTTTGAAACAAAATATACCACTAGAATCAACACTACGCAATGGTGTTGCTTTCATCCAAATCCAAGAACTTAGAATTTTTGGCCTTTTGGATCCATTTTGCATCACACATAGTACCTGAGTCTACTGAGAGCACAAGATATAATTGTTTGCAGGCATGAGGGAGATATAACAACATTGGGACAACATGTGGGGGACTCATTACCCAACTCCTGACGTGTTCCCAGATGCCATGATCGATTGTGGTGAAATCGCCCCTTTGTGACATTTGATTGTATTGTGATATTTCATGGTATATGTTGGATGGAGAGACCCTTGTTGATGTGAATGACCCCACCTTTTTCATTAATTGCTAAGTTGGATCATTGATTGAACTATTTATTATTGTTTCTAAGGATGTGAAGAGTTTCCACACCGTGGAATTCCTAGAGTTCAATTTGAATCCTTTTGAAAATATATCAGAGAAGGTCGTCACTAGGGAGAGTCTTCAACCATACATGTCTAATAGTAATTTTAGAATTTCTGAGGATTGTGAGGTTTTGGATGCCATGAGATTACCAGGAAGAATCCTTGAAAAATGGCATAAGCCTCTCCTTGGTTGTTAGTGGCATGGTCGATGATCCAAGAGAACATGAGCTATGTCTTTCCTTCAAGGTCATAGAGTACCCCACCTGCACCTACCACCCCATTTTTATGTTTTTATTAATCCATGTAGGATTTGAGATTTTGTAATCACTAAATTTTTCTTAAAAAACAACTTTATTACATTAATGACATGCTCCATAATTGTATGATCAAGGATCAAGTCCCCAAATTCTTCTCTTATTTTTTCATCCAAACTTCCTAAGAAGTTTCCACCCTGTTTAAAACCACCACAACTCCTAGTTATTCTTGAAACTTGAGAGAGGATAGGGTCTTCCAACACCTTATTAGATTTTATCTCTACATACTCCAATCAATATTGTGTGCACATGTGTTACATATAAAACATAATATAAATAATAAAATAGAGTATGAATCAAAACTATGACTACAATATGCATTGAGGTAATGTGGTGAAAGATTACCAATATTTTCCTCAACTAGATGCCTTCAAGACTCTCCAATTAGATGCACCAAAGGTTGGGTAAAAGATTGATCTACGTTTTCTTCTTGGTTTTCTCTTAATTCTACTCGTCTTTGTCTCATCATCTCTCTATCCTTCTCCCACACTTAATATTATTCAACTTGTCGGTGATCATATTTCATATTTCATTTTCTCACATTCCCCATCTTTATTGCTGACTAAAATGTCGATTAATGTTTAGTTGACACAATTTTCCTGTTTTTGTTTTTTCCACAATGAAAAAATAACTAGGTGAGTTGTCTCATGAAGAAGGTTTTTTTATTTTTTATTTTGTTTAATGTGAAAATTTGTTAACTTTTTTCTTTGTTTATGTTAACGCAACAAGAAATTGATCAAGGGTTGATAATTCCTTGATCAACGAATTTTGAAAAATCATTTAAGCACTTGATCAAGATTTAAATAACCCTCGATCAATTTATAGAGCTTGATCAAGGGTTTACAAATAAGAAATCTTGGGCCCTTTTTGTAGGATTTTCAACAAATGCAACTTCCAAGGGGTGAACCTCTTCATATTTATCATCTCAGATGGTGGATTTGATGTCAATGTATTTGTCATTGAATCATATATTCAATGACATATCATTTTCACACTTTTGATTTGACATTATATTTTTAATTTATTTTCTTCTAAAACTTATACTTAATTCTTATTTTTTTTCCACAGTTATGAAGAAACTCTGAGAAAAATTAGTAGAGTAAAAACTACATAACCAAAAACTTATCAAATGATTATTTTTGGTTTTTCATTTTACATAAACAAGAGAAAACAATTTGTTGGGAACACAAAGGTGTATAAAATTTGATACAAGTATTAATTTGTTATTTTCAAAAAATAATTAAAAAAATGATTTTCCAAAATAAATAAAAGAATAAGAGGGAACTACTACATTCCATGTAGATCATGCTCGTATAATATTTTTTTTGAAATTATACATTGAACATTGAATTAGGTG
The DNA here is from genome assembly GCA_900067695.1 of Picea abies. Classification (NCBI taxonomy): domain Eukaryota; kingdom Viridiplantae; phylum Streptophyta; class Pinopsida; order Pinales; family Pinaceae; genus Picea; species Picea abies. Next base: position 1,966 of record CBVK0100883358.1, on the reverse strand, counting down.
TTGGGAAAAGAAAGTCACTTGTTAGGTTTTCTTGAAATTTGCAAGGACAAGCATTTAATTAAATGAAAATTTGACACATTAATTGACATTAATATTTTTTGAGAAAATATGGTTAGAAATATAACACAATTTCCTACAAATTGTTTTTAAATGCACAACAAAATGAATAAGTCATATATGAAATTTGAAGGATTCAATTTTAGAAATATATAAAATGTTAAATTTTCTTCACCACATTTCACTAAATAGTGGGATCCATATTCATGGATTCACCCTTTTTAATTGGAAAGGGTTTCAACAAATGATTTTTTGGAGATAGAAAAAGAATTAAATATATTCTTTAACATCCCATGAATGATAATGCAATGCAATGTTTACATGGTAAACATTGTGTCAATTAGGTGTAGCTTGAGTAGTTGTGAGGAAAGTTGTTTCCCTCCCCACTAGGGTTCAAATCCCACTTTGTGGCATGTATTTTTTTATTGAACTGATTGTTGATGAGATATAAATGATTTATTAATGAGTTGTTTACTTGGTCTTGTTCCTTGAAGAATATAGGGTTAACAATGGGTACCATCCTTGGAATAAAGCAAAGTGCCCGGGTTGTTACCCCTAGGATATGTTACCTAGAAAAAAATGGTAAACATTCTTAAGAGGAATGATTAAAAAAATAAAAATATTGGTTCTTTCTAGGAGATATGGTAGAGGTTTCGGTGATCATGGTGATGTGATTACCTAAAAATTTCAATATTCTATCTTGTCCAAGTATCCTTATGGCCATGTAGCATTGAATACAACATAGATATATTGATAGCCTAATGACCTATTTGCCATAAGATGAGGATTAATGACCTCCCATAACTTGTTCCCAATTTTGTACAATGGTGTATCTCAACTTGCGACTACCCCCAAGGCTCCCTGAAAGTTCATTTTGAAAGCATACCATAAGGCAACGATGAACCTTCCCTGAACCCGATATTGAATTTTATAATTATGAATATAATTTTTTTTGTGATTTGTTTTGGGTGTGCTCCAAATTGGGTTTCTTTGTGGATTGTGTCTCCTCTATAACTATTATAAAAAATTAGATACATGAGGCTTGGAATCCCTTTGGCTAGCAGTGCACCCAAATGTGAAATTTGGAAAAAGGGTCATTCATATTCCAGATTAACAACCCTGCCCATGTTTATGATATTTTAGGGCATGGTTTTTGGGTTTGTAAGGGAAACCTAGTCATCCTAAACCATTATTCACTTTATTAGAGATACATGCACACTTAGTATATTTCTTCATATGTTCTATAGTCTATTTTGAGGGTGCCACTTGGTCTCCCATGGTCTAATATATTCTCCCTTGGATGACAATATTCTTCCCTTAGACAAGGGAACCACCTCTTCTTGAGTCATTCTTCATTTGTACATTAGTTACACTAGTGGAGTCCAGTCTTGCATGGAACCCTTGGAATTATCACCAAGTATTACATTCCCACCTTGGAATCATCACCAGAAGGGTACACCACATGTGAATGAGGCTAGGAGAGTGCACCACATGTACATACATGAGTGAATATCAACTCCACTTGTGAAAACTAGTTAATTGTTAACCACAAGGCCAATTAACTAGGACTAGGTGGTAGTTTACACAAGTTTCTATTAATGCATGTCCAAATTATCTCTAGAAGCTCTAATATGGCTCATTAATTTACCATGTAGTGTACATCACATGTAATTTTTCCATTCATTCGTTGTTGAGTATATTTTTTCTCAGGTGTAAAAATGTTTATTCTTTTTGCAAACTAGATTCTCTATGGAGGTTAATCACCAATTTCACATGGTATGAGAGCTTAGGAGCTTGTAAGAAGGAATGTTGTTACCCATAATTTTGGTTGTCATGATGATGTATTGATTATGGTGCACTCAAGCTCTTCATTAGAACTTTCTCCTGAGAAAAGTTACTTTCTTCTCTT
>CBVK0100883344.1:0-11987 GCA_900067695.1 Picea abies | reverse complement strand
TGTTCTTGGATAATTACCTTTGGTGTTGTTCTTGTTACAGGTTGAGTTTTGTTTAAAGTTTCCCCAGATCTCAACTGTATTTCTTGTATAGAAATGGGGTTTATGGTGTAAGATGGGAAGTTTTGAAAATCAGCACTATGGAGTGGCAGAGGTGGTCTATTATTAGGATTTGGAATGGGTTGAGTGGGTAATATGGTGGGACAAGGTGGATTATGAGGCTACTGAGGAGTTTGTTGAATAGATGGTAAAGGAGGTGGAGTAAATCCAGGCAATAGTTGATGCATGTTTGGAGGGTATTGAGTACATGGATTCTGGGGAATTGGTACCACATGTTGTTGTTGGTTATTTCCATAAATATGTTCTCTCCATCCCTGATACCAAGGTTGAGCAGGAACATTTTGTGGAGGCCAATTTGGCCAGTTCCATGGATGTTGTTGTTGTTGAGAGAAGCGTGGATAATAGTCGGAAGGTTGTGGGGATGGTTCTTGATACATATTTGAGTTCCTAGGTTGCCAAGGCCTCTTAGGTGCATATGGAGTCCATGGATCTTACCCTCCCTTGAATATAGCTTGCAATCATGGTAAGGATGGACAATCTTCTATTTTATGATTTTCAGTACAAATTGCACATACAGAAACATTGTCCAAAGGACATTCTCGTAAAGGATGCCTTTTTCTACATTTTGGGTAGAATATGCTTAATACAGGTTTTTCCTCTACCTGTTTTTCTTAATCTTCAGAGTGTCTAACAGAGAGCCGATCGTTCCTAAAATGTCTGTTTTAAAATTTTCCAAAAGGTTTCCTAGTTCAATTCTAGTAACTCCACCAGATGTGGGTACTTTGGTGTTTTTGTTGATAGGTTCTCTCACGTTTTTTACCGTTTTCCCCCTACTTCTTGAATAAGTTATACATAGTTCACTAAGTTCTTCAAAGTCTTTATGATAAATGTCTCCTGAAGCGATTAAGTTGAGAGTGTCAATGTATTCATCTGAAACCCCTTTTAAGAAAAGAGTCTTGATTGCTTCATCTTGGAGATCATTATATTTGGATTTTTGAAGAGTATATGTAAACCTTTCTAAGAAATCTTCAAGGATCTCTTCATCTTGTTGTTGCATTTTAAAAATATCATTTCGAGAATCCTTGAGTCTACAATAGTGTTGGTACTTCTTCTGGATTAACTATGTCAACCGAGTTTGGATCACCAGGAATTTGAATTTGTTGGTATGTGGTGTTTCATGGTTTTGGAGGGGAAATGATAAATGGCTTAAGTTCTTTTTGTGTGGTATTATCCCCTTCTAATCCAATTTTCGTTTGTTTTGTTCCTGATTCTATGTTTTTCTCTATGGTTTCCTCATCCAGAGTTCCAGTCTCAGTTTCTATTTCTTTTTGGGTGGAGGTTTCTTCTTTTTGTTGTTCTGAGTTTCCCCTAAATCTACCTCTATGATCTCTATTTCTCATGAAAACATACTAGATAGAAGAAAAAATAAGATTGGGTTTAAGAGGAACCTGTGATAACAGATGTGTCGGTTCTCACCCCTCATCTCACAACTCCTCTTTGATCAACCTGCTAAACATACCACACCAAACCAAATGCGTTTAAGAAAATAACCAAATTAATCATCTAACTTACCTTCTAAACAAATCCCCTACAACAATGCCAAAAATGTCAGGCTATTGTATTAAATATTTTAATTACTTGAAAACACTAAATTGTCAAACCAGGGTAAGTGAACTTAGAGCTACTACACTATATGTGCTGGTAAGATTCTAACTTCTACCTAAAGGTTATTCTGAGAAGAAAACATAAACTTACTCTTATAAATTGAATCTTAATGATTATCTTAAAACTGATCATATCTTGTCTAATTAATCAATGGAAACAATTCTAAATTAATCAAATGTATTTCTATTCCCAATCCAAAGAAATCACCCAAGGCTATCTACCATTAACTAAACACCTAATCATCAAAACATCTATCTAAACCATAAAAGACAGAACATTTCAAAAACCTCTTATTTAATCTAAATACCAAGCAGTTCTAAATCTAACAAAGGTGAAACTAATAAATGTTCTATTTTACCCTACAAATATCGGAAGCTTCCTTTAACCAAACCATAAGCAAGCTACCCTAACAAAACAAAGTAAATCTAAACTCAAACTATCTTCAAATCATGATCAACTAGAAACTGGAAAACAGAGCAAATCTAAACTAATCTAAGAGAGAGATTAATCAGCACTTGGTTCATTCCTCAAATTTTACAATGGAAAATAACTCATTCCAACATTCAATGATCTATGAGATAATATCAAACTGAGAATGAACTAAACGAAAAATGACTAAGTCAAAATTTAGCAGAGCAACTTCAAGTTAAAAACTAACTCACACATAGATTCTAAAACTCGAAACAAACTAACTATACTGTGGAAAAGAGAAAGCAGATTGAACCTGTTGGCGGGCCCAACCAAGAGGTGCAATCACCTTAAAATGAAACCAGAGCTACTCAAATTATTCCATGCATAAATGTTCCATTCCTCATGCTCCATAATTCATAAATAAACTCAAGTCATTTAACAAAAAATGATATAACGCATAGAAATTGTATTATCAGAAATGTCGCATAACATAATATATCATAACCATCGTTTCTTGAGAGCAATCTGAGTTTATATAGATCCTCCAAAAATAGTCTTCAAAATAGGTACATTTAGTTAAGCGAATCTTAGATCCAAAAATGACTCAAAGTTAGTTAAAACTAAGTTCATAGCTTCATGACACAAAGTGTCAAGAAGCGTGAATCATAAAATAGAGATAAGCATCATAACAAATGGTTCTATAATTTCTCTCTGAGTCATCACATTCTGTTCTTTCGAAATTAAATTTGAGATTTCAAATTTGAGCTATGACTCGATTAATCATATGAATTGGAATTGTCATTCCAATCTGGCAATGTCGTGCAAATCTTTGACATCTCCACTAAGTGCAAGTCGGTACCTGGTACTAATAAATCTATTTCAAGGAAACAAGTACCTAACTCATGCCACGTTAGTATCAATATTAGTTTAAAGTATCCAAATACATTAAAAATAACTTAAATCATATGAATACCTTGAATAGCTCCATTTAGGGAAAAATGATGTGAAATGTATCAAGGTAAGGCTAGAAAGGAATGATACTGGATATGGAATGGGGGTATATATGACATGATATAGGAAAAAATATGGTCAAAATTGGAGACTAACACAGATGGAGCAATTTTTTCTCATGGAGTAGATATTTCAGGCCATGGATGTCATGGTTCAAGGGACCCCAATGCGGTGGTGGGTGACCCTATTTCTAGATATTTAGAGTTGGGAGCAGGTAGTTGAGTTTATAAATGTTTGATTCCAGCCTATAGTCGACTCTGAACTAGCCAATAGATATAAGGGCACCAAGGACCCTCAGGAACACATCTCATTCTGTGAATGATGTTGGACTGCTAAAAATATCCCTCAATACCAATGGTTCCAAGTTCATCTATACCATGGATATGATTCTTAGAAGTTGGAACATTTAGGAGGAGCTCAAAAGGAAAATAATTGAGTGGACCCATATGAGTTCCCAGTTTATTTCCACCTTTTGTTTCACCGCAGAAGACCCAATTCTCAACAAGGTGCTTTGTCAGGTTAAGTACTTCATCTTTCATCGGTAGCCAAAGGCCACCGGCCCTAGGGTGGTCTTTTCATACCATAAACTGGTGGACAAACTAAAAGAAGAAACACATTGCTGAAAGATTGATGCAGACAATATTGATGATGAATGCCCCTGCGACATCCAAATCATATAATCTAAAGGAGAAAACACATTAAAGGGGAAGGTGGTAGAGATGACCACACTAGACTATAATGTCCCCATAAATACTAAGAAGCATAATATTGGTACAAAATAAGCACCCAAGATGGCCATTATTGGAGACTACTAGGATAAGGAGACAATCAGTCAGGTCATTGACCACCTTAAAAAGTATGAGGACTTGTTTCTTCAAAGCGTTTCTGAGATGAAAGGATTTGTGGGATCCTTGGGAGCTATGAAGATCCAACTCAAACTTGATTCCAATCCAATCAAAAGACAACCCTAATTACTAAACCCTAAGTACAAATAAAAGGTGTGGAAAGAACTAGATCAAATGTTGGATTCTGAGATAATTGTCCCCATGGAGGAGTCTGATTGGGTTAGCCTCATGGTTGTGCAACCTAAAAATACTAGAGAAATTAATATATGCATTAATATGAGAAGTATGAATGTAGGTTGCATCCATGATCCTTTCCCAACACCCTTCACAGACGAGGTGTTGGAAAGTGTTGGCGACGGGGAAGCCTACTCATTCAAGGATGGTTTCTCCAGATATCATAAGGTTCAGATCGCAGAGGAATATTAGGATAAGAACAACTTTGTGACTACATGGGGGTCATTTGCATGAACTATCATGCCCTTTTTATTAAATAATTCTCTTGTAGTGTTTTCTTGGATTGTGGTAGAAATGTTCAAGGAATTTATCCACAAGTTCCTTGAGGTATACTTGGATGACTCTACTATTTTCATTCTGATAAAGGGCACATGAAATCCATTAGAATAATGCTAGATCGATGCTGCCAAATATAAATCTATTTGAATTTGAAGAAATGCATCTTTTGTACACCCTTTGGTGTATTTCCAGGCCACATCATGTGTAAAGATGAATTACTCTTGGACCCAACTAATATTTCCACCAACTTCAATTTAGTGGCCCCTACTTCAGTTCACAGAATGCACACATCCTTGAGACATACTAGATACTATTAACGGTTAATACAGAACTATGATCAAATTGTAGCCCCATTGGAAAGATTAGTGTGCAAAGATATTAAATATGAATGGACACCAGAATGCCATCAAGCCTTCGACACCCTGAAAGGAAAAGTAGTTATTGTGCCCATTTTCATTTTTCCATATTGGTCCAAGCTCTTCCATGTCCATATTGATGCTTCGTCCATTGCATTGGGTTCCATTCTAGCACAACCAGGGGAAGGAAATATTGATCAATGAATATACTTTTCTATCTAGAATTTATCATATGTTGAACATAATTACACTACAACCGAGCATGAGGGCCTAACTATGGTATATTCCTTGCAAAAGTTCCACCACCACTTGATGGGGTCCTCTTTAAAATTCTTCACTGATCATTCTACTCTCAAGTATTTAGTTAACAAACTTGTGTTGGGTAGCCACATCTATCAATGGTTGCTGCTATTTTAAGAATTTGAATTTGAATTTGTTGTTAAACTAGGAAAACAAAATGTAGGACCAGATCATATGTTGCAAATTTAGACTGGGGAAGTTTCTTACAGCCTCGATGATGAACTTCCAGATGTGCATCTCTTCCAAGTGGAATCCATCCCAGATCAATGGGCTCAAATAATAGAATTCCTCACCACCAGATAGGCTAACATGGCATATACTCTTGCGCAACATCGCAAAATGGTGACTTGTCGTGCTTATTATCAATTGATTGCTAGACAATTGTATAAGTTGGGAGTGGATGAAATCATATGTCACTTTTCTTTGGAACATGAAAGGAACTCCCTCCTATATGAGGCACATGAAGGTATTGATGGAGGCCATAACATTAGCAAGGTGAGTGTGCACAAGGTTCTACATGTAGGGATCTAGTGGCATTCCCTCTTCATAGAATCTAAAGACTACTACAAACACTATGTTGTATGTCAACAAGTGGGAAAACCTTGCCGTAGAGATGAGCTCCCACTCTTCCCAATAACTTCCCTTATAACACACCCAACATCTTAAGTACATTTTAAGACATGGGGTATTACAATTTTTCTTCTTATTAGACATCTCAAGGTCTATTCTTGAGGGCACCAATGTCTCCTACTCTTCAATATATTTCCAATGAATTTAAGTATTCCCAAATATGATCTTGGAATCAAAATTTATGGCCTCCCAAAGTTCTCGGTTCTCCATTGGCCAAGGCCACCTCACTGCCATGTAGCATCCACATGACCTCTCAATTCTTGTTCATTTGATGTAGTTTTTTCCACATGGCTCACCGATCCAGAGTTTCAACCCCACATGAACTCATGTCATTTTCATCAGGAATTTAATTCCCATGGATTACAAAATTCCCAACGAAAAGTTCCGATGATCTATAGTTAATCAGAACCCTTTATAGATTTGATGGTTCACAGGCAACTCATCCAACGAATTTGAGAGATTTAGTGACTCCAAATTATGTGGGATTTAATACTGTCCCATATAACATTTATGGATCTAACGACCCTTGTGTCAATCATGCAATAGTTCTGGTTGAGTCGATGATTCTAACAGACACATCTCTTAATTCCCACTCTTTGATTATTTTTTTCTTTGATGAAATTACACCTCAATCTACAATGGATATTTACTTCAACCCACCACTGATCAATGGATCTCATTACATCATCGATGCCTTCTTCATCGTCAATGTTCTTGACCACTGCATAGCCTTGTTGAACTTTCAAAATTCGACGAACTAGAAAGATTTTCTCTGATTTTCACCTACATGTGCCAAATTCTCTTCACACATGGCATCATCTCTACACGACATGTGGCACTATTACCACCTGACATGTGGCATCCTTATTTCCCACATAATATCACCTATAGGCTCCAAATCACTATGCCACATGGCACCTTCTATGCTTGAAACGTGGAACTATCCATGTCATCCTCTTGAGACCTTAATTAAAGAGGAGTTTTTAAGGGCCTTCTTACACAATGGGGTCCATACTTGGCCTATAGACCAATCGAATATCGCCACACATCATCCTAAGGGACACGCAAGCTACCACATTGGTATTGACTATCATCATGATGTCAACAAACTCTTTTATTTCCCTTCGGGATGGATCATAGATCCAATGACTGAGGTCTCTCCTTTGACTCTACCTAATCTATGGTCAAAATCACCCCTCATATTCTTACCATCAGAGTGCCTACACATGGGCATCCTGGGTTACTTTGAGTACCAAAATATGATGAAAAGCACTACTTTGGATCCGACAGTGCAGATCCTTTCTTGCACACACTCTGATAGATCCAATGACTTGGGTTCATTCTTGGAGTCCCTCATCAACCTCATCTGCAATCATTTCGACAACTTAATCTTCGATCAACTATGGAGATATCTCTATCCACAGATCCTATGTTCAATAATTAAAGTTCGCATTCAAAGGTCTAAGCTCAATAGGGACCCACTCCCAATTCCTTCGACCAATTACATGTTGCCACGTATTAACCTTGGGTACATAAACATTCCCCATCGGCATGACATAAACAATACATCACCTTCCCTCTTAACCTACTTAGATGAGACCCTAGGAAGATCTACAACTGAGAATTGATCTCACTCTACTCCTATAAATGGTCCAAATTACCCCTCGAGGAATTTCCCATCAGAGTACCTTGACTTCGAGTCTCGAGGTCTACTCCAACCATCATCCTTGGACCAATAGTCTGGATCTCATGCAATACACATAACCCTAGATACATGGACATGTTTGTTCCTCTCATCATCCTTCAACCAACATGTTTATTTATTTTAATTGATTAAATAAATATTACAATCAATTAGGGAAATTGATTGTACTATTTATTTAATCAATTAAAATGAAACGCAGGGTCCTCCTACTCATACACTCAATACACACACAATTCAATCAAGACGTATTATTATACAAGTATAATGAATTCCATTATAACAATATCAACAACATTGACAATGTATATAAAGTTACACACAATCATAGGCATCAATCCTTTATCTCCATTTAATTACACAGAGTGAAGACATACTTTTATGATTTCAGGTTGCAACTAACCAACTGATCGTGGGTGTTCTCCTTTCCACCCAAACCTAGGCTCATATGAATTCACTCCTAGCACTCTAGCCACCCCCGTGCTAGGGCATGTTACCACTAGGGAATCTCTCTCAGGTTCTCAGTAAGATTTGAAGTTCACTCTCCTTCACTCTACTCTTGGTAGAGATTTTCCTTACACCCACTTAGCCCAGGTCTCTTTGAGGTTTATCATATGCCTTTCCAGCATCAATCTCATGACCCTCTTAGCTCAGGTCGAGTTCTTTGGGTTCTCAGACCCAATATTCAAAGCTCAAGATCCTTCTATTACTATGTTTTTTCAAATTCCATATCCTCTTCCCATGACTGTTGTCTCATGTCCATACCTCCTCTATCTCTCTGTCTAAAATCGTGTGTTTTTCTTGCGTGCCTAGCTTGGGAAGGTTCTTGACCTGTCCTTTTGTCTTTTCTATTAGAAGGAAACTCGTGGGTCAATCCCAGGAACCCGTGGTGATATTTACTATTGTCCTTTGGCTTACAACTTCCTTTCCTTTATGGAATCCCTCCATACTTCCATTCATTTGGGTGGTTTGGTTTTTCAACGACCAATCCCCTTCATTAAATGATTTTCCTTGAAAATGGGGCTAAAGGAAATAATATGAATACCTCCAAATTAAATATTTTAGCAAGGAGGATTGGGGCCCTTTAGCTTAATATAACCCCCTCTCATTCCTCTATTGATATCATGGCCAAAAATTTTAATGCTTCAACCCCCCATAGTCAATTGTTGGAAGTTAAAATTAAATAATAACAGAGTTACAATATTTCCATATCATTGCATGGAAATCACTAATTATGATTAATTACAAGCTGGGGGAAACAAGGGTGTTATAATCACCTCCCCCTTAAAGGAACATCATCCTCAATTTTCTTTTCAACAACACCTGCCATGCCATTAACTTTCAACTACTTCAAATTTTTTATCTTCTTCTTGATCTAGTCCTTTCTCAGACTCTTGGCATTTAACATATTCATACAATAATTTCAAACAAAAATCATATTAATCCCAATTTTATGTAAAAAACATTTTATAGTTGTTATTCATAACTCAAGGGGAAAATTTCACATATCAACACAACAATTATCTGTGTAGTTCATGGATCTGCACCCATATGGCTATCATATTTACTCAACTCACTATTTTCCTTATCATACCCATTGTGTGAATGATCCCATTCAACAAGAGAAATGTTTTTCAAAGACTCCACCAAGTATTTCACATGAGCTATTCAAGTCTCCCCTTCCTTTTGGTCACTCACCTTTTAGGCTCAGGCTCAAGCATCCCCTTCTCTGCTATACATTCCCTTGGGCGATCCATCTTGCCTACCTGGGATTTCTTGCACAAGAAGAGTTTCAAAGACTTCATTGAGTCTCATAGCTGAAGCATCCCCCAAGATTGCTCTGTCAAGGTGTCCCTCTGTCTTGCTCTCCTGAAATCATCCCTTTAGCCCATGTTACCACAAAAAAACATTCTTATAGTGAACATGGCTTATCACAAACTTCTCATGTCACTACAGTAGCCATTTTCCATGTTTTCCAACTTTGACAACCATCATTTGTCCTCCTCGGATAGATCCTTTTCATCTCACCTATGTCACATGCATACAAAAATTTGTGAGATTCTTTCGTTTGTTTTCAATCAAAATTATTTTCAAATCTGTTACCCACACATTTTCTAATTCATAATTCCATTTTTTATCTATTCCATATAGGAAATTGATTCCACAAGCCTGATATTTATTTCTCATGGTAGTTTGGATATTTTATAATCAACAGTAAATGGTATTCCTTATGGACTTACAACACTACCATATCCAAGACCCTTCTTCCTGCAATTTCAACTTCAATCAACCAAAGAGATTGTTAGTTCTCATGCACATTATATTTTCATTGCACACTTGCAGTGATTTCCAAACAATTTTCAGAATTGTGTATACTAACAATTTCCTCACATTCATCTATTCAATGATATAAATCAAAATGAAATATCATTCCTTACACATGCATCATTTTAGAATACCAAACTTTTCCAAATGCAACTCAATATTAAGTGAATTTAATCCAATGTGCCAATATCCATGGCTACATTCACATACCATGCAACCTTTCATTGATTTAAGATTATTATTTTTCATGTTAAGAACTCTTGTGATGGTGGGTTGGAAATCAACCAACCTCACATGGATTCCATATCCACATTCATTATTATAGCAATACTGTCCCTCCCACTCTCAGTTGATCATAGCCTCAAATAAACACACATGAAACTAAAAGTATCACATGAATGCATTCAATTATTTCTTCCTTTGTAGCCAAGGCGCCAACATTTATGGCCACCCAATTTCTCTCTTTACCATTCTTTAACCCTGGTAGAATATTGGAAGGTATTTATTCCATAATGGGAAGTCCATTGCCTTCCCTCTCATGCAAACATGCATTTCCTCAATGCATTAAGTCAATGTGTTTCTCACGAGCACTTTTTTCCCCAATCATTCCTTATTGGTCAATGCATTCATGACACATTATTTCATGAATTTTATTGCAAGGATCTCAATCATCCTTGATTATCATAGGTTCCTCCCTTTTCCCTTTGGGTCATTCTTTCCTGAATCATTACTTTCTTGGGTATCATTGGCATACAATATCCATTCTAAATCACATGCATATCATTAAGATAATAAAATATCTCAGAAGGTGTTCTTACCCAATCCCTTCATTCCATATGCCACACTAGCATGGAAAATATTTATACCCATTCTAGCTGCCAAGACCCTCTCTTATATTACCTCATTAGTGGTGCTTCATGGGAAATCTCAAAGTCCCTTAATAAATATTTCAACAACAACCTTCTTGAAATTATCCTCTGCCTGAGGTTTTCCATCATTGGCAATTGTCTTCCCCAACAAATCCAATCTTTTTCTACACATGACATACATCAACACCTTCATAATTACATTAGTTGTCATGTTAAATAAAAATGCATGTACCATAGCATTTAAATTAGAAAACATTCTCAGATATGTCCTAGCATATCTGTATGCACTTGTCACATTATCCTCAATGTTTTTGTGAGTGCAATCACAATCAAACATTCATTTGTTTCAATATCCTACAACCAACAAAAGTCTCATGTCTTAAACATTTTTACATATCAACCTTTCCATTTTCTCTTATCTCAGAGTACACATTAGACGCCAAAAAAGGAGTTAACATATTCTTCCCTTTTTTCAACTCCTTCTCCACAACCTGAAACTTTCAACCCAGTTGAGTTATTTCTAAGGCCTCACTACCTTTACTTAGCATGGCTCAATCAATCCTATTCATTTAAACATACTTATTAGATTACTTTCCTTTCACTAGATGTTCTTTTAAAGCATACAAATCTATCTCATTATTCAGAGTTTTAGAGTGAGAAAACTAATAATCCTTTTCTCCTTCTTTGCTTATGAAATATGTCCCTCTTGGGATCTGTCTTCTCTCTTCCTTGAGTAGTCTTAGTCAAGTTCATATTCACCTTTTTTGGATAAATCAACATGCTACAACAAAAAGCTTTTAGTTCACAATGAATAATGAACTTGTTGATGTTGCACATTACTATTAGAAATCAGAATGGTCAACATTCATTTGCATATTTTTCACTCATGTATGGTATTTCAAAATGTAATCCATGATTCTTGTACAAATAGATTTTGTTTTCTATTATCTAATTTTCCAACAATCATTAAGATTATGACTTTATTCTCTTAAAAGAGTTCTCACACATTTCCTCCACATGGAAATGTCTCATAATGCAACTTCCTTATTGCATATCCATCACTATCTGAGATGACCTCAACCTCAAGTTAGCCTCAACTTGGTCATTTCATATTCTTTCCCAATATTCCATAAGGAATATAAGCTTTCATTCTTATTATGCGTTTCATATTTACATTCAAATAAGCACTCTTATGTTAACAATTTTCTTTCAAGATGTGATTTCATGCACTTAATCACATGCATTAGCGTGTTGTGTGTGCCCACCATCAACACACTCTATAACTTGTTGGAAGATTGGTTGT
>CBVK0100883343.1:0-14387 GCA_900067695.1 Picea abies | reverse complement strand
CCTCCCTTTACATTTGGAAGCTGTAGCTACCTTTGGAAGTCATTACTTCCCTTGAACAAAACTATTGATTATTTCTCATATATTGTGTATGGTGTATTGTGGTGTATTGGTGTAACTCCTATACTATTGATCATTTATCATTGGATATAATTGAATGGTTTAAGTATAAGTTGAAAAAGGTTTTTAAATTGTACTTGATACTGATTCACCCCCCTCTCAGTATCAACATAACTTCATATGCATATTTTGTTTAAAGTTATTTAAATCATGATTTTCTCACGATATTCTCAAAGTCATTCTTACCTTGCCTTCTATCTTAATCTACATATAAATCTTTCTCATTTTCCTTTCATCATTTCATATTATCTCTTTCTCTGAGGATTTGAATACCTCCTGAAGCTGTTATTTAAACCAAATAGTTTAGATGCTTCTACCTAAGGTCAACCACACATCCATGGAATTATCCAAAATAATAAAGCACACTCCTTGCCTCACATCCTCAAAATAGGAATTATCTAATATGTATGTGCATCATTTGCACCTTTTTACCTCATTCATTCACATCTATTCAACATCATCCAGTTTTGATGAGACCTTACAATCACTTACACGACCAGTCTCACCAATAAAATCATAATTATGATGCCCTCTTTACAAGATAACAACCACAAATAAGATCACTCTTTCTCATTTCACTTTTATCATTTCATCTCATCTCTTTCTGAATATTGACATACTTTCTCAAGCTATTATTTAAAAAAAAATATTCAGACCCTCCATCATAGGGTTATCCATGCATCCATGGCATTATTTAGTACTAGAAAGTATAAATCATGCCTCATGTTTCACTCAATCAGGAGGTATTACCATGTCTTTTTAGAACACAAACACACACACACACACACACACACATTATTCATGTTCATTGCTTGCACATTTCACATTATTCATTAATTTTTATCTGATTTTAGGTGACCTTATAATGCATTAAATTCATGCACTCAAGCATATAAAAACATGTATATTGTTTTTCGTCACTATAGATTTTCAACCGAATTCCATTTACTATTCCTCCAAGGACCTCTCCATTCAGGGTTTCCAACTGCACAACACTCATCTTAGTCACCTTCTTAATCACATAGGGTCCTAACTAGTGCATTATAAACTTTTCGGGATGCTACATAAAATTACTGTCATAGAGTAATACCAAGTCTCCCACTTGAAACATTTTCTTTTTAATGTGTCTATCATGACATGCCTTCTCTTGGAATTTATGAACTTGATGATGGAAATGTTAGAATACAAAGAGGGGGGAGGGGTGAATCAATATTACCTTTTTAATCAATTAGTAATTTTATTTTATTAATCACCACAATATAACAACACTGGACTTGTATTTTAAAATCAATTATAAATATAATTAACAAAAATGACAAGGTTTATAAATAATTTAAGATTGTGAAGGACACTAATCCTCTTTAGAGCACCAACTCTTGGAGACACAAATCCCCTTCTTCAAGGAACCAATCCTAGGAAGCACTGACTCCCTTGTTTTAGGGCACCAACCCTAGGAAGCACCAACTCGCTTGTCTTTAGGGAACCAACCCTAGGAAGCACCAACTCCCTTGTTTTAGGTCACCAACCCTAGGAAGCACCAACTCCCTTGTTTTAGGGCACCAACCCTAGGAAGCACCAACTCCCTTTTTTCACACTTTACTTAGTAAAGGATATTAATCCTTCCTTGCTCCTTCCTTCCACCCTCACGTCATAAGTATCATCAATTTCTCTTCTTGGAATCTGCTTTTATTTTATATCTTCTTATCTAGACTACATAGACACTTTATTATCACCACTCTTTCTTGTTTATATAGTCTTCCAATTGGTGTGATATTTGAAGCATTGTGTCCCTTATTTGAACCATTTCACCTCTTCATTTAAATGATAATATTAATATTTAAATAATATATTTTTCCTTTTTATTTTTTATTCATAATTCTCATGATTTAAATTCTTCTTTAATCATGACTGTGTATCAATTCATTAGTCTACAGATCTCAAATTGTTGTGAATTTGAGTCTTAATCAATAGGCGCTCCCTTCAAACCAAAATTTGTGTCACGGTGAGCTCGAAACCACAAGCTTATCTATTTCACATGTTATTCTCTTAACACTTTTCTCCTTTCACCCTTATTATTCTACATGGGACTATATTCAAATGTATGAGGGATTATTTACTTCTATCCCCTTTAGCTTCTTTATGTTATCACATGACCAGTGTTGGAACAAAGTTCTCTAGTACTTCGTCCTTCGGGACTTCTAACCTTTTCACTAATTCAATCCTCCCATAGTACATTTTGTCGAAGTGCATATATTGTATTCAGTAGTAGATCAGATGATCAATATTTAATCTTTTGTTATATGGACAATCCTGGCTTGTCCATAGGCTTCAAAAAAATCGATGGTCGGGACTTAATCTATAGTTAAGTGGATGATTCTCGTTCTCTTGGGGACTTCGGTGTTTCAGGACTCTGACCTTTGCAGTCTTCCAACTCTTCCTGGAGAAAATTCTGTCGGAGTGCATATCAACACTTCCTTGATTAATAACCTTCACATTTCTAGGAGCTAGGAGCATGGGCTTAGGCACAAATGAGCTCCCTCTCTTCGAGTATTTGGTTATTCGTGACTCTAGGACTTTGGGCTACTCGAAATCTAAAGTAGTTCAATCCCTCTGGATTTTTACCTACCGAATAAGTTGTATAATGGCTATGACCACTTGTTGTTGGTTAACACATTTGTTTACACTATCCTTCCACTATGCTTGATCAACAGTCAAGAATTCTCCCAAAGTAGATCAAAGGTTAGCATGTATTCATGATTCATGCTTATGCTCTCCTTCCACTGTACTTAATAGAATGGTCAAGAAATATTCTGTAGGATATTATATCAATGACCAAACGTTAAATCGTGACTTCAGCCTTCGACGCTTTGGGTATTTTTGTTGGTAGGAAAAGCTAGAAATTCCCAGAGGAAGTAATCCTAGAGTGATGTGGTATGATGATGTAGACTCTTAATGTGTGTGCCATGTTTCACCTTGATTTATGAATTTTATAGTCCTTATGTGCCCCATCGACCTTGACACTTGTCACCATCTGATTAGGCCATGTTCCATCTATTGTTGACATGGTCCTCCTGATGTGGGCCTACTGATGTGTCACATGTCTTCCTCCTGGATATAATGGTCGTAGGTTCATCTGAAGTTTCTTATTGATTTGATGGGTTTCATTTCTTCAGGAATTCATGGCTTCGTGATTTTTGGCACTTTCATACCATCCTTCAATCATTTCTGAAGTGTCGAATAGATATATCACCATAGATATTTTATTGTCTTGATCCTATGGCCTTAGTTTATTCCAGAACTTTGGGGTTCAGGAGTTCTTGGTTTATTTGAGCTGCTTATCGCTAGAGTAGGTCAAATCTAGATTTGACCACCTTCTTTCCTTTAGTATGATTTGATGGTTTCAATATTTTCACTCCAAATCAACGGTTGATGGGATTTCTTGTTATTCCCCTGATCCGATGGTCGACAAGATTTCACGACTTCGAGGCTTCAACCTTTGGGTAAAATTACCTGTTTTAGACTTCTTTTCACAGGAGTAGTCAACACCAGAGTTGACCACCTTCTTTCCTTTAATGTGATCTGACGATTCAACATTTCCATTCTAGATTGAATCTTGATCCAACAACTG
Source organism: Picea abies (assembly GCA_900067695.1). NCBI lineage: Eukaryota > Viridiplantae > Streptophyta > Pinopsida > Pinales > Pinaceae > Picea > Picea abies. The sequence continues at coordinate 10,642 of CBVK0100883343.1, read as the reverse complement.
GGAAACCATAATGATACTACTCCATATTTGATGGTTGATATTTAATTCTTTCTAAACTATGACTTCCCCTCAATTTGATGGTCCCGAATTTTCTTGAAAATTACATCAGTGGACAAGATTCCTCCTCGATTCAATGGTTGTGATTACTCTCGAAATTGAAAAGGTAACAATAATGATTACTCCAAAATCCTTTGCATAGATTTCCTTAATTGCAAAAATATGTTTTCACTTCACTCAATCGCACCTTCTCTCTTGAGTTTTTTCTACATTGATCCACCTTAGAGATGATCTGATAATATGCGGGACTCTTATGTTCTTCGTGCTATGTATTCTATTCAATCTACTACATTATCTCTCAGCGTTAGTATCTCACAAACATATTGATCTTCTTGATAATGACAATACCATAATACCATGTCCAACATTGATCATTTTGTCCCTATTTAACATCAATGGAAACACCATAAAACCATGTCCAACATTCTACCCCTTTGGCATTTATGGCAACGCAGTAAAACCCCTTTTCCAATCTTAACTGGATTTTACTGATCATTCTCCCCCTTTTAGAGGAATGACAAAAATGGATGTTTCCTTTTAGGGTGATACTCCCCCTGAGGTGATTCCCACACTATATATGAATATCACCCCTTGGAATCATGCTGCTACAACAAATCATGGGAAGATGAATAACTCCCTTTTTCCTCTCTGCAAGATGAAAAATATGCCATCATTGTAATTTGTTTTTGATTCAAATACTGTTTCTCAACTGGAACATGGATCAACTACTCAAGAATAATATTCTCTTCCTATAACGATCCTTTGGACATATGTACTGGCCATGTACCATGATAGATATGCCTCAGAAACCATTCACATAACTTCACTAAGAGAATACCTAACTGACATTGATTGTGGACAAATGAAGACCTGCAACAAACCATGTCAGATCCTGCATAGAGTTATACCATCAAACCATGCTTCTTCCGATGATGCTAGTTATCTATTCATTCATTTGTAATCCAAGAGCCTCTTCATTTTTATGTGCTTCAATACTCATAGGGGTATTAAAATGAACAATCTTAAGTCTTCCCTAATTTATCCTTTCCTTTATTATATATATATATATATATATACTTTTTTTTTTTGAGGAGTTTCAGTACATCATCAAAATAACATTGGAAAAATTATGATATCATCATCACTCAATTCTTTTGGTTGGTCTACTATTAAATATTCATCATCATCATCACTATTTTGTGTAACAAAAACTTCTTCATCTTCTCTTTTAGAATTTTATTTTTCCATTTTTCTTTTATTGTCTAGTGGAATATTGATTTACAGGACATCATCAAGAACTACAATTGTGTCATATTCTTCTTTAGGAACTCTCCTTTCTTGAGCTTGATTCACTTTATATGAAAAACTTTGATTTTTATATTCCTTATTATAAGCTCTTCCCACCATTCTCTTACTATTAACTTCATCAATTTCAAGTGCATCATCTTTCTTGCTTTGTACTTTAGATTTTCTTTTCCATATCTTCTTATTCTATTTGTTAGGGTTTCCTATCATCAAGGATTGCATTGGTGATCTACATTCACTAGCTTTATGGCCATAGTTGTTGCATTTTTGGCTTTCAATATTGAAGTTTTGCACAGGATAAAATGAGTTATAGTTTCTTTTCTCTATATTGTACTTATTGTTCTTATATATTTGGAAATTTCTATGATTGTATTTTCCATAATATTTATAGTGTACTTCCTTATGTCTAATATTATTGAAAGAGTAACAATATCCAATAAATAGATATTTATTAGGGGGATTCCTTCCAGTGATTGTATTCTTCTTATCATCTTTTACTTTAGTAGGGAGTGTTGATTTATGTTTATTTGCAACAATTTTCAATGGTATCATCTTTTCCTTATTATATTCTCTCCTTAAGGAACCTTTTAGAGCACCTGCATAATTGATTGGCCTTTTGGCTGATCCTTGTGATATAGAGGTTGAGTCTTGGGTGTATCCCAAACCAGTCTTGTTGTTTGGTGGCCTCTGACTACAGAGAATTTCATCCAAGATTTTTGAACTATTTTCAAATTTTGATTTCTTCTTTTCTTTTTCAAATTCACCTTTTAGCAACTCAAGTTCAGCTTCTCGATTCTCACATACTTGTTCTCTATCATTGAGTTGTTTTAACATGAATTGTTCAATTCTCTTAGCTTCTATGAATTGGGACTTCAAATCACAGATGATTTGTTATGATTCTTTGATGGTTCTTGATGAGTATATTCCTCTTTATCGGTGTGATTCTTCAAATTCTTAAAGTTGTGCCCTCAGTAACTTGTTCTTCTTTTTATACTTTCTTAGTTCCTTCAGAGAACTAATCAGTTCTGCTTCTAAGTTTACTTGTCCTTAAAATTTAGAGTTTTCTTCATCATATACATCATTATTTTGAGTTTTCATTCACATAAATATAATCTATGAATCTTCATATTCACTCATGTCTGAAGATCTAATGTCTTCTTTGGAGTAGAAGTTTTCCTTTTCTTATACAATTTATTCTTGTATTGGTTTTTTTGGTTGTGGGATTATTCATCATTATCCTCCTTCTTGGGATAGGGACATTTGTTATAAAAGTGTCCAATTCTTCCATAGTTTAAACATTTGAAAGGTGACCTTCCTTTATATTTTTGAAATCCTTTTTGGAGTTTGTTTATAAATTTGGCCTCTCTATATCTGATATTTCTGACTGATATTTATGAGACACATGTTCCTATTTCTTATTTACTTTAGATTCCTTAAAGACTGTTTCTTCTTTTGATGGTTTTTCATTCCCTGTTTACATCTCATATGTTGTAAAAATTACATGAAGTTGATCTACTATGAGTTTGTCAAGTTCTGGTCTATCTTCAGTTGTGGAGATCTTGGAATCATATCTCATAGGCAATGACCTTAAGATATTTTGTATAATAGGTTTATCAATAAGTTCTTCTCCTACTACTCTAATTGATTTAACTACATCATCTACCCTATAAAAGTATTCAACAATGTTCTCTTCTTCTTTCATCTTCAAGTTTTCAAACTGAGCTCTAAAGGTTTGTAGTTTGGATTCCTTGACTTTGCTATCTCCTTCATATACAACTTCCAATTTGTCCTAAATTTCCTTAGTTGACTTACAATGAATTACCTTCACGCATATAGAATTTTTCAATCCTCCTAGAATGGCATTAACTTCTCTTGAGTTGTCATTGCAAATATTCTTTCCCAGAAGATCTGTGGGTGGAGTATTTGGTGCTGTGTAACCATCTACAACATATTTCCAAACATCAAATCCAAGATCCAACATGTAGATTTTCATTATTATTTTCCATAGAGCATAACGATCTCTGTTAAACAATGGTGCTTTGTTGGAAGACATTCCCTCTTGTTGATCCATTTCTTCCAGGATCTACCTTCCATTTATTAGACTATGTTGAAGGTACTGCCTCTAATAAAAATTATTGGATTACTGAGAGGAGGGGGGGGGGTTTGGAATCATTATTACCTTTTTAATCAATTAGTAATTTTATTTTATTAATCACCACAATATAACAACACTAGACATGTATTTTAAAATAAATTATAAATATAATTAAAAAAAATACAAGGTTTATAAATAATCTGATATTGTGAAGGACACCAATCCTCTTTAGAGCACCAAATCTTGGAGACACAAATCCCCTTCTTCAGGGAACCAACCCTAGGAATCACCAACTCCCTTTTTTTAGGGCACCAACCCTAGAAAGCACCAACTCCCTTTTCTCTAGGGTACCAACCCTAGGAAGCACCAACTCCCTTGTTTTAGGGCACCAATCTTAGGAAGCACCAACTCCCTTGTTTTAGGGAACCAACACTAGGAAGCACCAATTCCCTTGTCTTCACACTTTACTTAGTAAAGGATATTAATTCTTCCTTTCTCCTCCTTTCCACCCTCACTGCATAAGTATCATCAATTTCTCTTCTTGGACTCTGCTTCTATTTTTGATCTTCTAATATGAACTAAAGAGACACTTTCTTATCACCATTATTTCTTGTTTATATAGTTTTCCAACTGGTGTGAGCTTTGAATCATTGTGTCAATTATTTGAACCATTGCACCTCTTCATTTAAATGATAATATTAAGATTTAAATAATATATGTTTCCTTTTTTATTCTTTATTCATAATTATCATGATTTAACTTCTTCTTTAATCATGACTGTGTATCGGTTCATTAGTTTATAGATCTTGAATTGTTGTGAATTCGAGTCTTAGTCAATAGGCGCTCTCTTCAAACAAAAATTTATGTGATTGTGAGATCGAAACCACAATCTTATCTATTTCACATGTTATTTTGTTAGCGCTTTTCTCCTTTTTCCCTTATTATTCTACATGGGACCATATTGAAATGTCTGAGGGATTATTTACTTCTAGCCTCTTTAGCTTCTTTATGTTATCACGTGACCGGTGTTGGAAACAGGTTCTCTTGTACTTCATCCTTCGAGACTTCTGAACTTTGCAGTCATTCAATCCTCCCAGAGTACGTTTTTCCAAAGTGTGTATATTTTATTCAGTAGTAGATAGGATAGTCAATATTTAATATTCTGTTAGATGGACGATCCTTGTTTTTCCATAGGCTTCAAAAAAATTGACGGCCAGGATGTAATCTGTAGTTGAGTGGATAGTTATTGTTCTCTTTGGGACTTCAATGTTTTGGGACTCTAAACTTTGCAGTCTTCCAGCTCGTCTTGGAAAAAATTCTTTTGGAGTGTGTATCAACACTTCCTTGATTAATAACCTTCACAGGTCTAGGAGATAGGACCATGGGCTTAGGCACAAAGGAGCTCTTGTTCTTCAAGTATTCAGCTTTTTGTGACTCTGAGACTTTGGGATACTCAAACTCTAAAGTATTTCAATCCCTCTGAAGCTTTACCTACCGAATAAGTCATAGAATGGCGGTGACTGCTTGTTGTTGGTTAACACCTCCATTTACGCTATCCTTCAACTATTCTTTATCAACGGTCAAGAATGCTCTTGAAGTAGATCAATGGTTATCATTACTTTGTGATTCACACTTAATCTATCCTTATACTTTACTTAATCGAAAAATCCAGAAATATTTTGTAGGATCTTAGATCAGCGGCCAAACATTCACTCGTGACTTTGGCCTTTGGCGCTTCAGGTATTTTTGCTAGTAGGAGAAGATGGGCATTCCCAGAGGAATTAATATTGGAGTGACTTGGTATGCTTGCGTAACCTATGATGACTTGGACTCTTAATGTGTGTTCCACATGTCACCCTGATTTATAACTTTTACAGTCCTTATGTTCCCCATCGACCTTGACACTTTTCACCATCTGATGAGGCCATGTGTCATCTATTGCTGACATGGTCCTACTGACTTGGGCCTATTGATCTGTCACATGTCTTCCTCCTGGATCTAATGGTCATAGGTTCATATGAAGTTTCTCATTGATCTAACGGTTTTTGTTGCTTTGGGACTTCATGGCTTCAGTAGTTTTGGCACTTTCATACCATCCTTCGATCATTGCCGAAGTGCCAAATAGATATATCACTGTAGATCTTTTCTTGTGTTGATCCTATGGCATTAGTTTATTCAAGAACTCTAGGGTTCATGAGTTCTTGGTTTATCTGAGCTTCTTATCATTGGAGTAGGTCAAATTAGAATTTTAACACCTTCTTTCCTTTAGCACAATCTGATGGTTTCAATATTTTCTCTCTAGATCAATGGTTGATGGGATTTCCTATTCTTCCCCTGATTCGACGGTCAATGGGAATTCACGAATTTGGGGCTTCGGCCTTTGGGTAAACTTACCTATTTTAGATTCCTTTTCACCATAGTGGTCAACACCATAGTTGACACCTTCTTTCATTTAGTGTGACATGACGGTTCAACATTTCTATTCTAGATTGAATCTTGATCCAACAACTGGGAAACCATAATCCTACTACTCTGGATTTGATGGTTGAGATTTAATTCTTCCCAACCTATGACTTCCCCTTGATCTGATAGTCCTGAATTGTCTCAAAACCTACATCAATGGAAAATATTCCTCCTTGATTCAATGGTTGTTATTAATCCCAAAATTCAAAAGGGAACAATCACGATTACTCCACAATATTTTGCATAGATTTCCTTAATTGAAAAACTTTGTTTCCTCTTTACTCAATAGTGCCTTCTCTCCTAAGTGTTTTCTGCATTGATCCACCTTAGAGATGATCTGGTAATATGAGGGAATCCTCTGTTCCTCACACTATGTCTTATGTGCAACCTATTACGTTATCTCTCCTGATCTTTAGTATCTCACAAACATATTGATATTCTTGATAATGACAATTACATAATACCATGTCAAACTTTGATCATTTTGGCCCTCTTTGACATCAATGCCAACACCATAACACCATGTCCAATAGGAAACCCATGACAAATAGATGTTCCTCAAGTTGCACCAACTGTGACAATCTCTCCTCTATTGCGCTAAAGTCTGAAAGATCAATGATCTCTGCAATGTGCAGGATAGGTAGAATAAACACCATTGGCATCACTACTTCTTGCCCATAGACCAACGTGAAAGGTGTCTTCCCTATCAAATTTTTTCTCGTTGCCCTATGGGCCCATAAAACCATGGGAACTCATAAGTCCCAATCATCTCTACATTGTAGATCTCTGTCAAAACATTCTCTAAGATTTTATTCAAATATTCCACTATCCCATTGGCAAGAGGATGATATGTGGTACTCTTCTGATGATGAATTTGAAACTCCTCATTCAATGCTACAATTGTCTTATCTTATTTAGGAAGTGTGTTCCTTGATCACTGAGTAATATAGATGGACATCCAAATTGTCTGACTACATTATCAAACAAAAATTGCACAACAATCTACATGGTGCAGTCTGTGACTGGTGCTTCTTCTTCCTATTGTGTCAAATACTATGTTGCAATGATTTTGTACCTTACCCTTGATCTTCTTTATTGTGGGTTAATTGGCCTCATAAATTCTATGGCCCATTTATTAAATGATTTCAAAGTAACTTGTGGATTTAAATGCATTTCATCCTTCATGGATGGCTTTCCCACTCTTTGACATACATCACATGATTGGAAATGTTATTTAGCATCTTTATGCAGTGTGGGCCACTAGAGCCCTGTGCACATAATATTTTGCATAGTCTATTTTCCTGCATAATTTCCTTCTTCAATCCCTTCATGAACTTCTATGAGCATCATAGGCCTTTCATGTTCCAACACACATCGTCTCAATATTCCATTTGTATCCAACTTGTATAAATTCCCTGCAATCAATTGATAATTTGTTGCTTTCACTACTAATTGTTTCTTCTATGTGATTGTCATGTTTGATGGGGCCATCCCTGCACTTAGAAACTGCATGATGTTCGAGAAGTAATCATCCACCATTCTAACTACAAATAGTTGTGCATCTAGTAAGATGTCATCTAAATTACCTACATCTTCCCCTAATGATACGCACGATAAATTATATGGCCCTGCATTCAACTTCCCTAGTTTCACCACAACCTCAAAATCACATTCCTAAAATAAAAGTAGCCATATACATATTCTCCCTCCCAACATTGGCTTGTTCACTAAGTATTTTAATGCAGAATGGTTTGTGTACATCTTAAAGTGAGACCCCAATAAATAATGTCTGAAATTTTGCAACACATATACCATTTCCAATCTTGCTCATTCTATGGTGGTGTAATTCTTCTCTGCTATGTAAAAAATCCTACTTGCAAAAGAAATTGGGGGATCTATGTCTCCCTCCCCTGGTTGAGATAGTATTGTGCCCAATGCTATCAATGATGCATCTACATGAATGTAGAACTATTTGTTCCAATTTGGAAAGGTCAAAATTGGTGTGATCACTAGGTTTTTCTTTAATATGTTCAAATCCTTATGATAATCCTCATTCCATTGGAACTTTGCTTCCTTATTCAACAAAATTTCCATCAATCTCGTGATCTGCGCATATCCTTTGATAAAATTCTTGTAATATCTTGTATGACCCAGATTTTCCCTCAACTATCTGACTGATGTAGGTGGTTCTAAGTATAGAATCAATGCAATCTTGGCTAGATCCATTAGTAATCCTTGTTTGCAAACTAAATGGCCCAACAAAATTCCAAACAATACAAAAAAATACACTTACTCAAGTTTAGCGAAATCGGACATTGACTACACCTATCCAACATTAGCATGAGTAATTCTATGTGATTCTTTTATAGATTGAACATGGTCCAATAGACTAAGTACACTTCAAGGAAGTTATGGATAAATTCATTTAACACTGAAACCACAACTCTTGAAAAAATTGTAGGGGCATTCTTCAATCCAAAGGGAATCACTATATACTATTAAGTTCTCCACTCTATCACAAAAGTATTCTTGTACCGATATTCCTGTCCAATTTTTATCTGATGGTACCTCGAGAATGCATCTTTGAAAGAATAAGTTTCTTTCCCTCCTATTTTCTCCAGTACTTCATCTGTGAATGTTGTTGGGAATGGGTCATGTAAGCATGCATCATTCAACTTCCTCATATCCATGCAAATCCCGATACCTCCTATCTTCTTGTCTTGCAGTACCATTGGGATTATCCACTTCGATTCCACCATGGGTTCAATAATTCCTGCATCCATAATTCTTTCTATCTCCGCTTTAACATTCTCTTTGTACTTCGGATTTAACCTATAAGGAATCTGTTGCACTGGATTAGCACTTGGTTTCAAGGTAATGTTCATCTCACCTAAGTCACCAACTATCCCCTTCATCTCAGAAATGTAGTCGGGAATATGTCTTGATATTCGCACAACAAGTTTGCAATATTTTCTACGGTCTTATCACTCCAGTAATCCGCTATCTGTGAAAACTTCAAGTTCTTTATTGTCCCAATGTTTACCTTCCATGTCTTTATTGGTTGTGTGTATGCGACAGTTTCAATCTCTGGCCCTTCTACTTCTCGTTCTCCTTATGTTTCAGATACTTGCATGTTCTTGGGATCTTCCTCATCATATTATTCCTTAGAGACATTGTAACACTCCAATAACTCATGGAAAATCATAGTAGCTATGTGTGCACTGCACACTGGTACCACCTCCATTGGCCCTTCTTATGAGAAGATATTAGTGTGAATATCCTGTAGTGCTACATCGATTGATGAAGATTCATGTTCAAATGTAAATGTGACTTTGAACCTCTATGTCGGCTCATCCTAGTTGGTTGTTTCTTTGTGAATTTCCAATTCCATATTCCAGTTCTTTGGAATTGTATTCGGTGTTTTTATAAATATATGTATCCATTCTTCCTTTGGTATCACATTCCATCTATCCCTTCACTTATCCACATGATCCATTGGGTCACTCTCCCCTATATACCTTTGCGCAATACTTTCAACCTCATTACCAAACTTGACTTTCATTATCCTTCCACACTATGACCAGTCTTTCATTCCTTCTTTTTGTGCAACCCACCATTTGGATGGAGTCGCTTTTAGGACAACAGCTAGTGCCAAAAACCTTTTTTGTTTGAGTACCTGCAACTCAAATTCCTTTACAAATAAGCTTATATCAGTCAATTCATCATACAAGGGTGGATCAAATAATTTTTTTCCAATCCAATGCAAGGATCGGGTCATGCGTGCACATCATCTAGTTGAAACTTCATGCATCCTCTGCTACTGATTCTATAGAACTTATTTTGAATTTGATGCACACAAACTGATAATTATACAACTTAGCATACCATCTGCAGTGGGTTTTACATAATAATCCATCCATGTAGTCATGTTATAAAAGTTTTCAATTTTGTTTCCTCTTGTTGGTTCTATGTACCTCTTTCCTTTTGTTGGGTCTAATGTTACAATAACTTTCAAATCTATGAATTTGAATATCATTTATCTCCACTTTATAGTAATGATCACCGGATTATAAAATTCCCCTTCAATTCCCATCAGTTCCATATATGGTTGAATATCATCCATGATCTCAATAACTTCAAAGTATGCTATACTGGGAACCCCATCTATGTTCATAGGTACTCCTGTCAATCAGCTAATCGGTACTATTTTGTGTTGATTTACAAAGATTGATTGAAGAAGGTGTTGGAGTTACTTGACACACACCTAATATTTACTTTCCTAAGTTTATTCCTTGTTTATTAGTCATATTTAGTCATTATCTAGTCTCCTATATTTTAGGGGAGAATATTCCACCTGGAGAATATTCTCTTTCAGTTGACATTTCAGTTTGACTAGTTGAGTTGAATTTAGATGTTGCATTAGGATCGTCACCATGTTAATTAGACCTTGCCTTGGTATCATCACCAGAGTGGTGCATTAGCCTTGATTCCTTGAGTTAACTCCTCACTACTCTCTGTTCATTTAGTTAACTGAAGACTAGTTGACTAGTTAACTCAACTAGGTGTCAGTTCACTCCCGTAACTGCCTGAGAGACTAGAATAGGTGGAAGTTCACTCTCTTAACTGGTGGTGTGTGTCCATATCACTCTATACCACCACTATGGTGCATTGGTTCACCTCAAGTCGAACTCATTGAGTTATACAGAGTATATCATGTGTAAA
>CBVK0100883319.1:0-12325 GCA_900067695.1 Picea abies | reverse complement strand
ACATATGTAATATCAAAACATTCAAACCATAATCGTCCACTCCCTAACTCAATCCAGAGTCAAAGAAGATCCTTCGATGCCATCGACATCCTCAAACTTTTAGAGTCCTACACTTAGGAAAACTAGTCAATAGTGTATGTCGATATAAATATCATAAAATAACATATCATCAAATCCATAAACATCATCATGCTCTATACTCAAATAAGTAAATCATATAGTGAACCAGATCTGTTGCACACACATGTCCACAAGAATAAGTCACATCGAGTGTTCTCAAGAGCAGGATGTTACATACACCCCCTCCTGTTTTAAACTTTGTCTCGAAGTTTCATAGTTAATACATGTGCAAAAATAAGGTGTGTGACAATATCTAAATGTCTAGCTATAAAAAAAAAGGAAACTGCCGACGCATATCATATGCATCCTCCCTAGTAGCTAAGTGTGGAATATAATCATCCCACTAGTCCTTGACTTGATCGCTTATTCGATGTCATAGTTGTCGAATGCGATGGTCCAAAATGTGGATTGGCTCCGCTGTGAGCACACCCTCACCCGACACTCGTAAAACCTCAATTCAATCACATGCGTAAGATCATTGAGCTAAAGTCACACATAGATACAAGATAAAATTCGTGAAACGCCTCAGAAATGAGGCATGACTAGCCATTAGGCCCATCATAAATATGGTCAATGTGATGCGCATCAACAAACCCTTATGTTGATCCTACTCTTCTTTCGTCCCCTTTCGTATTGTTTGTATTGGTTTTTTAAATTCTTGGATCGCTTATGATCCAACTAGGACCCCATCCTTTAGTCAATCCCAACTCAATGGCATATGAGATGGTCACCCATAAAGAAAATCAAATGGTGCCATCTCAATGGTTCTTTGATAGTTGTTGTCATACAAAAACTTGGCTAGCGACCAGAGTTAATCCCAACATTTATGTGGTCCAACACACACATACGCAACACAATCTTCCCAAATTGGTTCATTCCTTCGTTCAACATGTCTATATCAAGGACATGCTGTACTAAATTTTAGTGGTGTTCCCAAGGCCTCTTGGGAAACTCATCCAAAATCATCTTGCAAACACCAAATCCCTTATCAGATATGATTCCTTTGGTATGTTTGACAGTCTCAAATTGTGTTGATATAAACTCTAGCTATACATGGTCTCTGATGTGTTGTATTCACAGGGAAAAAATGTTAACTCTTTGTCAGAGCATTAACTGTCATGGAAATTGAGTTGTGCCTCCTTGCCGATAACGACAATCCTAATGATAAAGTCCCTCGAAATCACTTCTCATTTCGATTCCATAAAACCGTGTGGTTGTAGTAATCTTGTCGGATGTCTATGTTCATCCTTCACCTGCCGACCTTCTAGCCATATTGCCACGCAAAGGACAATGTTCACCTTTATCCCTTCCAAAAGAATAAGGGCTTAAGGTCTGTCCTCATCTTCATGAGTCCTAGATGAGCCATGTACACTGATCTCTAAGCTTCACAACATCAAAAATTCTCATTTTGTCATTGGGATGTCAGTAAATCCAGTTATTATCTCAATTATCCATCCTTGTCCACTACATATCTCTCAATTTTGGTACCAACATGGTGTCTTTCCCGAAAAGAATTCCTTACCATGTTTATACTAGTCAGTGTGGTGTTGTAGTTACAATCCTTTCACATAGATTAATTGAAGAGGTATCAATGAAAATATGTGTGGTATCTGACTCAATGCATCTACCGCTCTATTCATTGTCCCTTTAAGTAGGAAATCTCAAAATCGTAATTGATAAATATTTTTGACCAATGCCTTTGTCACACATTCAAGTCATTTTGTGTAAAAAGGTTTTGTAAACCATAATGGTTGGTTTTTAATTCAAATTTCCATCCAAAATAGGTAGTGTCTCCACACTCTGATGGAATAAACGATGGATAACAACTCCAAATCATGTGTCACGTAGTTCTCCTCACGCTTCCTTAACTTCCTCGATCATCTCTCCTCAAGACTTTGTCTAATCCTTCCTTGGATACGTCAGTGCATACCAAGAATCCCACACCCATGCCAGGGACTTTTAGTATTTGTGCTATCATCAACAACTCCTTGAACCTTCAAAATTCGTCCACTCATTTCTCGGTCCACACAAACTTCATGTTCTTCTTCAGTAATTTCGTAATCATATTTTCTATCTCCGAAGAACTCTTGATGAACCGTCAATAATATCCCACTAAAAACATGAATCTATGCACTTCTAGGACATTTTTCAACATAGGACACTCCATAATAGCCTCTACCTTCGTTGGATCCACAATGATGCCTTCAACGGAGATAACATGCCCTAAGCAATGAATCCCCGACATATTTGCGATTACTTCCCATAATTTGTTCTCTCGCAACATTGTAGTACCAACCGAACAAAATATAAAAATCATCTTGATCTTTTGTCATCCGATAAAAATAAAAAATTCTTCAAGGAATACTCGAGGGTGGTCAAGCAAAGTCTCCATGACCCCACCTTCTTCTGTAATAAATTAGCAGCACTCCAAGAAAATACACTTGGACGTATAAGTCCTTGGTCCATCAAATCCCTGAGTTGCACTTTCAACTTCTATGAGTCAGGGATCGACATTCAATAAGGCCTTCTTGCCATAAATTTAGTTATATGTTTAGGTCGATGGTACAATCCATCCTGGCTTCGGGTGACACACCTGGTAATTATTCTGGGAATCACGTCCTCAAACTATCGTACTACTGGAAGGTCTTCTAATCCTTCTTCCATGCCCTTTACGTTCAACGCTAAGTATGCATATAAATTTAATCCATGCATGGGGTCTCTTGTAGTTATAGGGAAGAAATGAACCTCAGGGATACTCCCCTTTTTGTATTGCATCATGCGATTCCCACCAATCCATACTAATCACGTTGGTCAAAAATGCTTATCAATTATGATGAGGCGGTTAAGTATCGCATGATGCGATACTTAATGGTAAGATGAGGTAGTTAAGTATCAAATCATATGATTCTCACCACTCCATACTAATCACATTGTCATAAGATCTCAAGATCATGACGTTTAGGTCAGAATTCGAGAGACAATTCAACCCCTTCCTCCAACCATCCAGTTGACACCCAAATTCGCTTCAATAAATATAAGATCATATTGTCTAATGCCTTCACATGAATCCCTTCATTGCGGTACTAGGAATATAGCTCTTTGTAGCCCCGAGATCTACCAAAAAATATAAGTTTGGTTGGCGATAGTACCTGACGCCTCGAGCACAGTGGACTAGTTCTTGGCCTGGTGGTTATTCCCCACAATCATGAATCCTATAGGCCTTTCCCATCTCTGCCACGGTAGTGTGTCCTGTTGACTCATCCACTCTATCCCTTTCAACCAGATAGTATTGCTAGTAAGGTGTCTCTCTACATGTCCATCGCCCACCTTCAGTCCAGTACTCCTGGCCCAAGAATAGAAGTTGTTGGCCCACCAACCTAAGATCCTAGTCTGTTCTGTTGACAAGACTAAATGATGACTACTAGAAGTGTTTCCACGGATGCGGTGGTCCCTTGTAGGGAGCCCCTGCTAAGGAACCAATCGTCAAGGTGTTGTGAACAAGGGTCCTATAGATGCATCATGACACGAAGAGATCTAGTTTGTACGACGTCTGATGCTAATGCACACAAGATGTTGTTAGTCCAGATGGACTTGCAGGAGTCCTACCCTGACTCCCACGTCAAATATTCCTTATCAAGAGGCCTAATGGACTACATCGTGCAACGTCCAAGGAATTTAGATCCTCACCTTCACCCGAAACCTAGACTTAAGGTTGGTTATGAACTTGTTGATCTCCATATTCTTCGTGTTCAGATGTGAAGCATAGCGAAGTAGCTCCATAAATATGGTCTTATAATCCAGCACCACATGACCACCCTGTCGTAAGGTGGTAAACTCAATGAGTTGGCACTCAATGGATTCCTCTGAAAATTACCTCTTCCAGAACCATTCATCGAACTGTTCCACTAACATAGCTTCAACGACCATGTTTAGTTGAGGTAGGAGTGTCTTCCTCCATAGAAGAGCACTCATTCTTAGATGAATATCACCTAATAAGACCTTCGTCCTAGAGGTTGCAACCGTGAAGGGTGAAGCACCATGCCATTATCTCCAGTCATACCTTGGCGGCTGAGACATCTGTGGCACTCGTGAAGGTGAGAACCTAGTCTTCTAGAGTTCCCCTCATATGCTACCAATACTGATTCAGGCGAGTTGTGGACCCTCAAGGTTATAGGCGCCCTGGTTTTATCTCAGTACAGATGGTTTCTCCAGGTCTTTGTCAAATCCCCATAATCACCTTATCATACCTAATACATCCCGCGCGACAATTTTCTCATGATCAATACATGTTATTCTCCTTGGGGGTTGGATCCCTCTGGCACAATGCTACTGGAGGTGTCACGCCTCCTCCCCTGGAACCACATCACGAATCTTCACGATGTCCTCCAACCATGAGTAACTCATGGACTGGTTAAAGTTGTAATCAATGGTAAGAGATTACTTTAAGTGTATACTTTAGTGGAAGGTATGGCTATCCATAGTTGTAGGGTTGAACCCACTCTAATACCATATGTAACGACCTTGTCATTACAATAACCAGGCGACATACAAGAGGTATATTTTTTTTTTTAAATTTGCATTAGGAAAAATTAAAAAATCAAAATAAAAAATCAACATCATCGATACATCAATCACATATTTTCCAAACCATAATAGTGAATTAATAATCCAATATGACACCATGCCGACACCATGTCACCACGAACCATGACACACACCTTAATGAAATAAAAAGTTAGTTAGGATCTTCCCAACATCATCAATGATCGTCGAGGAGGGATAGCATTCAATAAAAAAATACGAGTAACATAAAATTGAAAGCACAAGAGGTCTTAAATACTAAATCAATCCAACAACAACATAAGTGAAGGTGCAAACAATCTACTTAATAATTTTAAGGCCCAACACCAATCCACTTAACTTCCAGGTGCGCGATTAATTTCATCATCAAAATTCCGATAATCAACATCATTTTCAAGGTAAGCACACGGTCCATTAGCATCTTGACACAATCACTTATCGATCAATGCACGTGACAATTCAATCATAAGGAAAATCATACAACACATTGTGACAAGTGAATTTGTAAATTGAGGCATAAACACCTTATGTTTCAACTTATACCATCGTGAAATCAATCCTGACACCTATTCATCCACGTGATCCAAGGCGCTAGGTAAACAAGTCCTACTCCTTATTCATAACAAAAATCCATAAGCGGTAGAAGTATGATGTCAACCAAATCCAAAATGCACAAGGTAACCGAATGTAATTAATGTTGCGTAAGGAAATACAAGGTCTAACAATTGTTCACCACATAAAAATTTCATTTCAAGAAAGAAGTCTAAAAACATAAATTACATAAAACTTAGTGTGAGCCAGAGTCTAAATACATAAGCTAGTCCTACACCACAATAAGCAATTGGGATCTAGTACTCTAATCTACAATCATCATTTACATCAATTATTCGAGAAGCAAGAGATATCCCACCACTAATTAACCAAGCGTAACATTAATCATTGCGCGCAAGCATGCAATCGTGTTATTAGCTAAGCATTCATCGAACCTACAATCCTAGCTCATTAATAGTGTGCAGTGAGCCTTTCGAGTGAAAGCACTAAGACTAGTTTGAATCATGAGCCAAGAGGTGGTGCGAAAAGAAGATAGGGTGAGACATACACTTTGATGTAATAGAAAGGTAGTGAGGCCGACTCATGTTGTAAAGTTTAAGGTATTACTCTATCTTTCAGTAGATAAAACTTCTTATAGTAAGCCTTAAGGGTTTTCTTTGTGGAAACTAGGTTGGAGCTAAGTGATTCTAGAAGCAAACAAATTGAAACAACAACTATAACTTGTTAAGAAAAGAGAACCTGAGAAATAGAAGACATGGGTAAGTGGTAAGTACAAAACCCTTATGTAAGGGTTTCTTAAAGCACTAATGTCTAAAATGAAATGATGCAAATGTAAGCCAAACAAGAAGGAACCTTCTTGTTATGAAAAGGGTGTATTATCTATTTTGTTTGAGGCTTTCCCTTATTGTGGTGTAAAGGTCTTTGTAAGGAAGGGACTTACTAGAAATCATAATTTTCTTATCTGAATTTAGATGGAGGTTGTCCAATCCTCAGCTTCTTATTAAAGTTGTTGAACTAAATAAATCCCATTTCCCAACTTAAGATCCATAAACTGCTGAGACGTAACAATGCATTCCTAGAATTAACGACTCAGATTATACAAAAAATTAATTAAACATCTTATCTTTCAATGTCGCATCCTAGCTCGCAAGGAAGAAACATGTGGGTGCTAGGCAAGTCCCTGCGAAGGATGTCCTACAAGAAATAGAAATGCAGAGGGAGGAGATGTCACAGAATCGTTGGGTACAGAATATCCATTGAGCTAAAGGGTGATTCATTTCCACAAGAACTCATTTGTTGGGTAAAACAACGATGATCGGCTGAGTTCACAACAATGAACAAAGCTATAACTAACCCTGTGGATTGATAGGAAATGCTTGGAAGGTGGGTAGAGATGATTTGTGGAGAGTTATCGACGCTATGACACTTGGATTTGCATTATCCGTGGAATCTATGTTCTATCTAAAGGACCCATTATTCAAGGGTGTGAGTGATACTTCCAATTGGGCTATCATGACTGTCGTGGTGGTTTTTATTTTAAGAAGACGATCCATAATTCTTCCTCACCATCCATTTGATCATTTTAGTTAGAATTAATTAATATACGCTTAAATTATAACAACTTTCACCCACATATCTTATATGTCAAAACCATTCACAGTACCCTTGTTAAATGGACGTCGGAGGTTTAGTAACCACGCAGATGCCCATCTAGTGTGCCCAAATTATAGAATAAATCAGTTTTTGTGAGTAACGAAACCCTGGTTGTTGTGAATAATGAAGGAGCTACTTAGAGCAAAGGATGAATTAGAGGAATCGACACACTACTAGCAGTCTCTCTTGGTGTAAAAGTTGAGAGCTTAGCTGACATGGTCGGGACACTTGCACATGCCATCATCATCAACAATGCATGCTTCAATTTAAGACTGTAGAATTTTTTAATAGTTTTAAATCTATCCCTCTAGATCCTAAAAAAAGGGGTTGGTAGCTTACGATTTCCTAGGTTAGGATTAACCAGGGTAAATTTTACAGTCGCGACTGCAACATACTCTCGATTTTTGCTCAAGGTAAGGAGGAAATATGAATTGGAGTTCTTGTTTTCCTCCTGACCTTCAAGTGGTAATGGTCTCTAGGTAATGCTTGACAACATAATCCGTATAGCTTACAAACGACTTGCCACAATAGCCATTCAGAAGATAGTTTGACCGATTTAAAAACTGGGAATAAGACGTGCACATCTCGCAGTGAATCTTAGAATTGTTGAGCGAAGGAAATTAGAAATGAAAGGATTGGTCTCCCTCTAATCATGCATGCACATAGAGACCAGAATTACTTGATACTTTTCTAATTAAATCTTGAAACTAATGCAATTTCATAAGCAATTCGATTCGAGTTGAGTACAAAGATTGCTACAATGTCTTCATAATCGACTGGCTCAATACGTAAGGATTATCAATGGAAAACAATTTAGATAACTCCATACTAAGGCCCATTGAATGCTTTCCTGTGAGGCAGTGACCAGGCAGTGACCATTTCCACAGATCAGTATCTTCCACATAACTAAAGGGCATCTACACCCGATCTAGACTTTGTTCACATACTAAGGTTTTTAGGCATTCTTGAGATGATTTTCACGGGATTACCTCAACAAGTGCAAAAAAATAAATAAATGAAATCTCAATCCTGAAATCAAGAGCACGGGGATTACCTCAAAATATTTTACGATAACCATTTGGTGTCTTGCAACTCAAATTATAATTATAATTTATATTGGAAACATAAGTAAATCCAAGTTCAAGTACATTTTGAATGAATTATAAATTAACTACAATTGTTCCAGCAACTGAATACATATTCATCAATATTGATATTCATATACATAAAAAAATTAATGAGACCTCACCGGTACCTCCCAGACAATGCTATGGGTACTCTTCTTCTCCGTGAGACCCCCGAGCGACAAAAGTGACACACACACAAGCGATAGAAAGCTAGCTCTCAGCTCTCTTCGCAAGGTCTAGCTACCACTCTCTAATCGAGCTAGGCATCCCAACTTCCACAAGGTAAAATCAGTCAAGAAACATATCAGCAACGTAACCTTATGCCTTTTGGACCTGATCATACTCCTCCTTCGCCATTCTTTTTATAGAGTTTTCTTAGTTATTACTTTCCCAAACCCTCATTAGATTCCTTTTTATTAATTTAATTATGGTAAACCTCCCTCGTACACATGTCACTAGATCCCCTTAATTGCACCATGAAATCAATTTATTAATTAATTAAATTTGTCTATCTCCCCCACCCACCTAAAAGTGTTCCTAAAAATGCTCATCCGTGTCTCTTTATTCCCTTACAATTCTTAAATGACTTACACTTTAATTAAAGCCTAGTTGAGTTCACAAATAGAAAGCTCCAAAGGCTAGATTCCTTACTAAGTTAGACATAACCCATTCTCTTTAAGTTTCCCCTTGTTAACTAAGTTTAGAATTAACAAGTTAGACAAAGACACAAAATTTTCCTTTTAATAAATTAATCCTCCATTAAAATTTTTACTTTAATTATTAATGTTTGAAATTTCTTTACCCCTTTCTTGTTAAATGTCTAATTAGTTTTTTTGTTCAAAGGATCTACTTAGACCTAGGTTTTTAATTTCACTAGGCTTTGCGACAATTCTTAAGGGAAAATTTGTTATTAAACTTTATTCATTAGATCATTCATTTTAAGGCTGACCCGGTCCTAAGGATGCATAGTTGTCTAGGTATTAGGTTTATTAACTTACCATAGTTAAAATCGTGATGTTCCCTTCAGGACGCATTGTTTGTTCCAAGGGTGCCACTCCTCTGCATTCTGGTTTTGTTTGCGCGATGTGCCCTTCAAGATGCACTACGTGCTCCAAGGGTGCCACTCATCTCTCGACTGAATTTGGTAGACTCAAACCCCTAGAGTCATTACTTCCTTAGGTGACCTTGTGGGAGACTAAGGGCCTTTAAGGAACAAGGACCATGCATTATTCTGTGCCCCTTATAATTATCGTGAGTGACTATCACTGTCTACGCTCACGACATCGTGGGTCTTATCGAACAAGGTAATCGTTAACCTATAGTTCGAGCCACGATACGAGTGGTATTAGGTTGTAGCAGGGATACTACCACACCTCTGCCTCAATGTCTCTTGTTGTCGTGCATGACTCTTTTACTCCTAATGTGAGTCTCGTTAGCAAACTAGCATCAACTTGCATCCATCAACAAAACGTGTTAGCGATAACAATCAACATCATAATATCTAGTCATATGCCAGATATGTAATATTAAAACATTCAAACCATAATCGTCCTCTCCCTAACTTGATCCAGATTCCAAGAAGATCCTTCGATGCCATTGACATCCTCAAATGTCCAGAGTCCTTGACACTGAGGAAAACCAGTCAATAACACCTTTCGATATAAATATCATAAAATAACATATCATCAAATCCACAAACATCATCCTACTCCATAATCGAATCAGTCAATCATATAGTGAACCGGATCACTTGCACACAAGTGTCCACAAGAATAAGTCACATTGGGTGTGGTCAAGAGCACTATGTTACACAAAAAAAAATTCTTTTTTTGATGTGAGAAGGTTAGTTAATTTTATTTTTTTTCCTTTTCTTCCTAACCATTTTTTATAAAGGCAGATCGATTCTCATGGAATTTTCAACGTTCACCAAAATCAACAATTTCCAAGGGTCAAAATCGAGAAAGGTCAAATCTAGTGATCCAACATCTTGAGCTTTTAACTTTAACCGTTGTTGCAATAGCACCCCGCTCGAATCAGATCGTACAGGTTTGTGTTTGTGTTAATTGGTAGTGCAACGGTTATACTCCCATTTTTGTTTCCAGCTCAATCCAGCGTAATTTAGCATCAAAATCTTGTGATCGGTTGAAACGAGAGTGCTAATTATAACAAAATCGCCAGCCTCTCCCGACTTCACATCCATGCTATACATATAAATAAGTGATATACCCCTGGCACTTCTAAGCGGAATATAATACTCCATCTGTAGACATGGCATGGCAAAACAACTTATGAATGTGGCCTTCTTCGCCATTATTTTGATCGTCGTTGCTGCTTCTTAATGCACGCCAGGTAATATGCCACTAATTTTCTATTATATGTACATTTATATTTCATTTTCTATTATATGTACATTAATTAAATATTAAGACTCTTTCGTTTTTCATTTCCCTTCTTTATTTAGTCAACCAATATTTTGCAAATGATAGAGTTTTATTATGTGAACAGAATGACATTATAAAATCGTGGAGATCCTGCATATTTTTACACCGTTCACAAGTGGAACGAGTCCCCACACTACTTTAATTTATACTATTGCCTGCATGGGAGCTAAATAAATAGTGTTTCACCTGCGTTTTACAAATATAGATATTTTCATGCATTTAATACATTGTGAGTATATTGTCATACGCTATTAACATTTATCATCTTGGATGCCAAATGTATACCCTTCTAAGTGTTGTGTGATAATTAAATAAATATTGTTCTACTTCGACATATATGTAAATAGTTAGCTAAATGAAGCATGCCCATCTTCATTACCATAAATATGTTAGTTTTCTTAAATTTTGAAATACTGAAATACATACCGAATCAATGCGAAAATTGAAATACATACCGAATCTTGAGACTTATGAATTTCTTTAAACCTGCACTTCTGGGTTAAAATGGGGACTCACGATTTCTTTACTTGTGCAGGGGCATGATTTATACAATGGAAGTAAGTAAGGAATACCAATTATCTGAGGTGAGAAATATAGTTATCAGACGAATAGGATTTAATATTTCCTAAATTAAGAGAAAAATTGTGTAATAGGATTTCATAAATTAAAAGAAAAAATGTCAGATAGGATTTTATTTTATAAATTAAGTGGAAAAATGTGTGGAGAAAATTGAGAGATGGATGTTGTTTTTCATCATTTATTTTTGTAGATATCTGTAGAATCTAAAAAATAGTTGAACATGAAAAGGGATTTATGATCACAGATAAGATTGTAGATATCTGTAGAATCTAAAAAATAGTTGAACATGAAAAGGGATTTATGATCACAGATAAGAGGGTAATCCAGAACACAGATAAGAGGGCAGGTGAAGATGTTAGATTGCTTTTGGATTATGGTGATCTTATAGCAAATAGCCACTCACCTCCACCTCTGGAGTATGCAGTTGAAGAAGTTGGATTGCCTTTGGATTATGGTGATCTTATAGCAAATAGCCACTCACCTCCACCTCCAAAGTATGCAGTTGCACCTCCACCTCCAAAGTATGCAGTTGAAGATGTTGGATTGCCTTTGGATTATGGTGATCCTACACCTACACCTCCACCTCTTTAAACCTAGTAAAATATAATGTTTATATTTATATAAAGGTTGTGTATTATAAAATTAATGTATTTGTAATGTATTTATGTTTTTAATGGTGTTTTACAACATTCATAATATGCAATTTATTAAAACTATGATATCATGTTTTGCAAATTCAATAAGTTATGTAATTTATTAAAGTTTAGATGCATAGTTTTATTTTTCTTTATTTTCTTAAAATTTCATAATGTCTACTCATTTACATCTAGTTCTTAATTTCTCATCATTGTAAACTTTTTCATCTCTTAGCTAATAACTTTCAATATGATCACAATATATCTTGAAATTTGAAACAAAAACTTTGAATTACTAATTTGTAATGTTCAATTTTTTATTTATTTTTAACAACTATGTTATGTCATAGGCTTGGTTTCCTATACTATATAAACATCACAATTATCAAGATAATGTACAAATATTTTATGTTATTAATCTACAAAATTGAATTTATTAAAATCACAATTTTTAATTATACAAATTAGATTCAACATAGTTTAATATCCATAATACAATTCATTTAATACATTTAATGCAATTATATACATTGTAATTATAAAAATAATTTAAAAATATTTCATCTTATTAAGAGTTTTGAAGCCTAATTTGTTAAAACTAGAATTTTTTCATAATACAAAATGTTTTATCTTATTA
>CBVK0100883263.1:0-17260 GCA_900067695.1 Picea abies | reverse complement strand
CTAATACACAATGTTCTTCAGTGTTATTTATTCAATTCCTCCAAGTGTCACTACTTGGAACCTCTCATAAAAGGAGTTATAGAAAAAATGGCATACCTTGTTGAATTCGGCTTATTCTAGAGAGCGACCTTATAGAGTGTGCCCCACACAAAATATTTGATTAATTGATCTGAAACTCTTAAAAAAAATACCATAGACTATACCCTAACCAACACCTTTGGTATCACTGAATTTGGATCTTTTAGGAAGAAGTTATGACGTTTTTTCCCGAAACACCTGATTTTGACTAGTTTCAGGACTGGACACAAACCCTATTTTCCACGGAGTGTAACTCCCAAAATACAACGACCCACAAGCTAAATTTTTTACCAAAGATACTTGGATATTGTTTCTCACGTTCATAGCAATTTCATGGTCTGAATCATTATAGAAACAAAGTTATAGAGAAAATGGTGAGATGACCTGTAAATAACATACCTTAGAAAGCACCACCAAAAGAATTTATCCTTCCTTGCATTTCGGCCTTCTTTTCTTCACCTTCACTTAGAATTCCAGTTTAGATATCCTTGGTTACCTCAGACACATATAGATATTCAATATACTCAAGTGTGATTAAAATGTGAGAGCCTTGCCTCTTATTTATACTCTCCAAGTAGCTTCCTTAAAAACATCTTCTAGGTCGCTTGGCCCCACTTTCCTTATTTTAGGGTTACCCACTTCTAATTTCTCCATTAAATTTATTATTGAAACAATTTATTTTGTATTCATTTTGAATTATAGTACACTCATCACTTCACTTTATTATTTACCTTTTAAAATCCCTTAAACCACTTTTACTACTTTGGCCTTTTGGGGCTTCTAGATGACATGTGAGGGTCCTCCAACTTCGTAAGGTCATAACTCTCAAACCGTGAGGAGTTATGTGACGTTCTACATACCACTAGAAATGGCATGACATGTAATATCCATATAGAATAGTATTATCTGAAAATATATCATAACTCATACCATTATCCATAAAGAAAACTTGGGTCCATTACCCAAACCTAGGGTCTCCAACTTCTCATGGCCATAACTCTCTAACCGTGAGGAGTTATGTGACGTTCCACATACCAAAAGAAATGGAATGACAAGCACTATCAATCTAGGATAGTTTCCCTAACAAATCCAGTTTTCTTCATCTCATTATTCCATAATTAAGCATGGGTTCTCTTACTCCACAAAGCGTCTTCCCGTGAGGGCTTTCACAATAAGGGGGGCACTTTGGAGTTCATCCATATTTACTTCTTATCAACCATGAAAAAACAATAATGAGTCATATTTACATCAAACAATATTGGGTCCATTACCTAAACCTTTGTGCTACGGGGATTTCTTCAAGGGTTGACATCAATGACAACCAACCTTAATCAACAAGCTCAACAACTTGATATTGTATGATCTTGCTAGCATTACATTTGTTTCTACAAAACAAGAATTAGTTTGATTTAGTCAAACAGTTCGAGGTTTTAGCATCTCACTGACCAAAAATGAGTAGACATTGCCATATTTCCTGGAAAACATTAAAATCATTATTGTGGCAACCCCCATGTAATCTTTAGGATATAATCACAGCAGTAGCTTTAGCATTTTTCTGTTTGAGCTTGGTGGTAAGCACGACAATGTGCCAATAGAGTCTGAAGTTTATTTCCCTGAGTTCTTTGAGCAATGCCCCTTGCTCTTTCTTCTTCTTTTTAAAATCTTGAATCCTTTCTTGTTGACGAGCATTCCATTGTTCTATTTGTGCCTTTTCTTTCTTTAACTGTCTCACTGTTTTCTGAAATTCCTTGATCCTCTCTTCATCAGTTATGATTTTAACCCTGAATCTTGAGCATTCTTCAAAAGGTACAGGCTCATTCAGGTTTAAGGAAACTTTGGGTTCCGCTTTAACTTGGTACTTAGAGACTAATCTCGAGCTATGTTCTTCATCAGAACTTGTTGAATCTATGGATTCGGGCACATCTGATATGTGATCTGAGTCTACAAGGTAATCCTGTTTATTCTTAGGGGTTTCACTGATACCTTTAGCCATCTCTTTAACTTTTGCTAATCTGGTTGAAGCTCTTGTTACAGGTCCTGTAGATGATGAAAACATTTGTTTACGTTTGTTTACTGGTTTATTAAGCAATGAAGTTCTTTTTTATCTTTTCCTGGTACCTACTTCAGCATTTTCAGAGTCATCTTCTATAACTATGACATTTTATTCTTTGATTGATGGATTAAACATGGCCTTTGACTTCATTCTGTACTTGTTGGTAACCCTAGTAGAATTCCTTCTAGTTTTTTGAGATACAGACACACCCTTTAACCTTTTTCCTTTTGACTGCAGCACCCCTTTTACTAGTTGATGGCGATTCATGCTGGATTATAGTTTGAGTATTAAAATCTTTATCTAAATCATTTTCCCCTTTAACATCTTCTTCAGAAAACGTTTCGATTTATGGATCCAACTTAGGTCTTTTACTTCTGTTATTCCTCGTCACCTTGATGTTGGGCATCTCTTCTTTAACAGGGGTTTCATTAATTGAAATATTTTGGCTCTATGTGACAATCTTTCTCCCTTTTCCTTTCTTTTGTTTGTTGGAATATGTGTTAGGGTTTAAAGATTGCGTGAGCCAGCTCCAGGGCTTCTGTAATTCTCTTAAAGTAGACATAACTAAAGTCTTAATTAGGACTTGATGAAACACACTGCTCTTAGCATTGGTGGAAAGTGACTGCACTCTCTTTGACATCTTTGTCAGGATTTTGAGTAGAAAATAAGGTAGATTTAAGGGGTAATCACCATTTAAATGCATTAATATCCTAATGTGGTAGATATAGACTAGTGAAAATCTACCTTCGCAGGTGATATACCTGTGGATCACGATCAGAGCAGTGTGCCATTCGGGTCGAATCTAGCTGCAAGGTACTCCCCTTTTCCAATTCGGATTTTGCTTATTTGGAAGCAGGAATTGGTTTACAAACTCTGTAACCACATGCTCTTTCTTCCACCATCTTTCTCCTCCAACTACCAACCTGCAAGATTTTGCAATTGTCTTCTCTGTTACTAGCATCAACATCTTACCGATCTCCACCTCGTGACCATGAAAGTTCATAGTGAACTCCATGGAGACCTGCTCATCGTAACCTTGAAAAGTGGTGAGGAATTCAAACCACCCGGCATCTCTGAACCTTTGAGCCATCTGAGGATAATCTTCAAGAAGTTCAGCACCATCGGGTTCTATTCTGACTACCTGTCCGCTCCTCTTTGGTGCCATCAAAACAGAATTCTATAACTAGCACCCTTGGGCTACGGATTTGCCACCTGCAATCTGTTAGTGTATAACGTTCCTCTGAGCAAATACCTACGCCTAAATTCAGCAAAATCAGACAGGTATAACATAATGATCATTGAGAATTGGGCGATTTTAAAATGAGACCTTCGCAGGTACAAAGCAATCGGATTATGAAACAGTTTGAATCAGTAAATGATTCCAAGCTATTGTGGACACATGTGAACTCTCAGACCACGATTCGTGTCATCATAACGAAATCTGGATGACAGGCGCGTATCAAGGCATGATTATTTTGGCGCTACGGGAATAACCTTATTCCCGTAGCACTATTAATGACTTAGCAAAATTTGAATTTATGAAGTTCAAATAGGCATATAAGGTGACACCTCATTTAAAACCATGTCTTTCAATTTCAAACTTAAATAAACTATTCAAAAACTGAAATGCAAATCGTAAGATACTAAAAAAATAGATCAAAATCATCTGGAAACAAAAAATGAAGTGTAGGTAAGAAGAGTTTAGAATAAGGGTTTCTCACTAAACCAGGAAAAAATTAGAGAATAACAGAAGAAATCCTTTCCCTCATTGAGAGCATGGCTATGACTAGATACCTAATGTATAAGAACAAGTTAAACAACATGGAAGACAAGAGGCTTCCTAAAATTGCTTCAAAATCAAGTCATAACCACCATCGACTCAAGCAAGGATGGCATAAAGATGCTTGATTTTGGCTAAACTATTGGGGAATCATGGAAGACACCATTTTGCAGAATAAAAATACTATTAAAAAAAACGTCAAATCAAAATTTAAGCAGAAAATGTGGTGTGATAAAGAGTTAGAGGAAAAAAGAAAATTAAGGTATTATAAGGATGTAATCAACCCTAATCTAGAAGATCAAAATTATCTATTTGTTTTGCCAAGTGTAAAGAAAAAAATCATCAAAATTATCACAAGCTCCATAGTGAAATTGGGCGTTAGTCAATCCCTAAAACGCCATGGGATGAAAGAGTGTGTCACCTTTGTGACACTAAGAAGGTTGAAGATGAAAATCATTTTCTCTTAGATTGTCCAGGCTATACCCATATTAGATCTCATTTTCAAAATATTTTTCACACTACCAACCTTCCTAACCTCTTAACTCAAAGTATGGTGAACTTGGAAAGCTTCTCTTAATGCTTTTCGAGCACAGAAACAAAACTCTAAAGAATCACAAGTAATCACTTCCTCTTGAGATCCGATAGACCAATTCGATCTTAGTGGGCATTAATCATCATCATCATCATCATCAATATAATGTTTGGGATTTAGTATAATATGGTATTTAATATAATGTAAAATGAATTTAAAGAGAAAAAATGATTATATAATTTTTAAATAAAAAAGATTCAAAGGAAAAAAATCCCTCTCGTAATTAAAAAGTGAACAAGTTTACTACATTTCTAATTAAAAAGTGAACTAGTTTATGACATTTCTACTTTAGTTGAGATTCTATGTATATAACTATATCTTACAAGCTCACTTC
The DNA here is from genome assembly GCA_900067695.1 of Picea abies. Taxonomy (NCBI): domain Eukaryota; kingdom Viridiplantae; phylum Streptophyta; class Pinopsida; order Pinales; family Pinaceae; genus Picea; species Picea abies. The sequence goes on along the minus strand of CBVK0100883263.1, from coordinate 12,423 downwards.
TATATAATCATATATAGTTACTACATTTCTAATTAAAAAGTGAACTAGTTTACGACATTTCTACTCAAGTTGAGATTCTATGTATATTTTACAAGCTTCTATCTATATAATTATATATAACTATAGCTATATATGTATATAATTATAATTGAGTGCAGTGTAGAACGACGAAAAAAAAATTACAATATTGTTTTTTATTATATATGTTGGGTTAGTTTTCAAGAAGTGATATTCTAAAATATATTTTTATGAAAATATATTTTTAAAAATTATAATATTGTTTTTATTATATATGTTGAGTTAGTTTTCAAGAAATGATATTCTAAAATATATTTTTATGAAAATATTTTTTATATGTAGATTTTGTATATTAATAATTTTTAATGATTTTTAATATTTAATATTAATTAAATAATTATGATAATTTAAATGTTTAATTGTTATACATTTGAATCTTTTCTTTAATTTAATGCTCATATTAATGTTAAATTTAACATTTTATATGATGATGATGTTAAAATTATTTTTTTATATAAAATTACATTTATCATGCATAAAGTTTGAAATATATTCATAAGTTTTTAACATAATTAATATATCAAGATAAAAAAAATATATTGAAATAAAGATAATATATCATTTAGTATTACGATTAAGGTATTAGTTATTCACCTTATAAATTTCGAATTAATTTAACAGTGTGTGATAAATCCTAATTTTTGGTAAGATAGTCGCTCTCACGTACAAAGGTTTTTGTAAAAGTCCCTTGGAGACCCACTCTAGATGCTAAGGCTAACCCTCACTCTAGGGCATGCGGCACCGTGATGGTTCTCACTTGACAACTTGGCTACACTAAGGATACTTCGCTCGGACTATGCCTCTTCACCTAGAGCATACCCATACTTCGTTCTAGGCTACGAGCGAGTCACACACTCACTTTATGGGACTCACTTGTACACTTAGAAAATTTGTTAATACACTTAACACTTAGTCATTTGAAGTATACAAATATGTGAAACACAAGAGAGACACAAGATATAGTGCGGGCGACACTAGCGGTGTCTAACACCTGGCTTGTCTTATTATATTGCAAAACACAATTACAATACAATACAATGCAATAGGCACTACTTTCCTAGTTACAACAGTTGGGTAGAGTCACACGACTCACCTCACTTCACCAAACTATCCAACTCGCCCAAACATAGAGATCCTCCCCACTCAAGACTTCATTGTCACACCATACTTGTCAAATCTGTTATTTCTACCATCTATGCACCTACCTCAGACCCGACTCTTCTCTTGGTTGCAAGAGTCACCTCACCAAGATCTCGTAAGACTTTGGTTTTCCTCATGGTGCACCCACCTCAGACCTGTGACTAGACTTCACTGAATTCTCCTATGAACCTATCCCTTGGTTACTTTCTCTTCTCCATGCCTTCCCTCTTATCATGCCTTAGCTCATTTTTCCTCATGATTCTTTTATACATGCACTCTATTGCATGAACCAATGCATCCCTTGAATCATAGTGCCCTATTGGGTCGTCGCGTCCCTTCATGGAATCATGCGCCTCATGAGTCAACATTCTCATTCTCTTGGTCGCAACTCTTGAACCAACATAAATATTGAGGCAATGTGTCCTTTTGGACTAGTGTGCCCCATCACCCAAGGGTTCTCTTTCAAACTGACATGCCCCATCACCTGGGTGCACTCTTGCCCTTTATTTGCTTCTTCTAACCAATGTTTCCTCTCTAGACCAACACGCCCCATCACATGGTCACGCCTCTTTACGAGTGGTCACCTCCACTCCACATATTTCCCCATGACTCTAGCCAACTCCAACTCATCATGGGTGTGACGGGAGGGTCGAGCCAACCTCCCCAATGTGCCCAATGTCACCAAGGAAAATGTGACCATTCCTTGTGCTCGTGACCAAGTCACCCTACCCTTTCTCTTGTGCAACCCAAGTCTACATATTCCATAGCAAGGAAAGTGAGGCACATTGATCTAGATTTTATGAGCAGAATGAAATGAATACAGATTATTAACAGGTGCTTAACACAAAATAACAGAGATACGGTAAAACTGGTTTTCTATTCAATAACAAAATAAGCTGAAACTGTAAAATGCAGCGGAAACAAGCTTGCTGGAATGGTGGTGGCTTATCTCTGAGAAGAGATGTGACGGCAGTGCGCATTCGTAATAAGAAGGTTACAATGAGGCTCTTAAGGCCTTTTTACAATAATCAATAATGCCAAAAACCTTAGACATCCAAAAACCTAACCCTAGAAAATGAAGCGCCAAAAGTCATGTGGGCCCTGTTTGGGTAAGCTAGTACATCAACTTCCTGGGGTCGTAACTTTTTCATACGATCTCCGTTTTAGGCGTGTGATAGCCCCTTGGAAAGGTATCGCTGGGGAGATTGATTTTGGGGGATCAATCATGCCTTTGTCTATCATTGAGGAGCTTGATACCGAAAAACCTTCATTTAGGCCCTCAAAATGGCCCCAGAAGTAAAAACTGCTAAAAATAGTAAATTGCCAAAAATGCTAGAAAACTGTTTTGAGCCAGTTGGAAAAGGTGGGTGGCCACCGATATCCATCTGGATCAATCCTCCCTCCTTATGAAGCATTGTTCTCCATTGCGTTGAGGTCCCCCATTAGATGAGGAAATTTCTGTTGAATTTGGCCCCAGGTGAGCCACTTACCTTGGTGCAGGAGCTGCCCTACTTTGACGACTCGATAAAGCTAGATCTTTTGTTGTCGAGTGCCCTTGATCTATCTATCCACAATATGATCATTCGATTCCTGTTTTATGCAGTCGAGGTTGAGCTCTGTTGGTGTCAGTTGTTCTACTACTTCTGAGGTGTCCAATAATGGTGGGAAATAAGGGCGAAGGAGATCCACGTTGAATACTAGGTGTAGGCCAAGGAAAGGAGGAATGTTGAGCTCAAAAGAATTATCCCCCACGGCCTTGGTGATAGTGTATGGTCCATAACAGAGTGCGCGAAGCTTTTGATGGGGTCCTGTAAGGCGTTCTTTCTACAAATGAAACCAAACTTTGTTGCCCACCTAAAACTTATGCAACACTCGATGTTGATCATGGCATTGTTTGTACTTGTCATTGGACTTCTATAGGATATCCTGAACCTGTTGACGGATGTGCTATATCCGCTCAATGAACCAGGTGGATTTGTCAGCTTCATTTGGAGCAGGAGATGAGTTAGTCAAGGTGACCACAAGGGGAAGTGCAACATCTATGGGACCCACTGGTTGGAATCCCAACCCCACTTGAAAGGGGCTGTGGTCAGTTGAGCTATGCAAGGCTCAGTTGTAGCTATGTTGGACATAGGGAAGGCTCTCATCCCATGTGCGAGGGTTCTTTGAATTATACATGCGAAGGATATGCACAATCATTTGATTTACAACCTCGGTTTGGCCATCTGTTTGGGGGTGGAAGGCCATGGATTTGGTGACCTTGGTGTCCAGCAGTGACCAGAGGCTCGACCAGAATGTGGTGAGAAATTGACTATCCCGATATGAGACAATGGTTTGTGGGATTCCAAAATGTACCTAGACTCGTTAAAAGAAGAGCTTGGCAGTGGCCTATGTTGTGATGCTCTTCTTGTAGGAAACTAGAATCGCCATCTTAGAAAAGCGATCAACAACCACAAAAACACAGTCATTTCCCCACTTGGTGGATGGGAGGCCCTATATGTAGTCCATTGAGATGGATTCCCATGGCCTATCAGGAGTAGGAAGAGGGGTGTACAGGCCTTGTTTCTTAGTGGTTAGTTTGGCAATAGCACAGGCAGTGCAAGACCTGATATACTTGTCGACCTCCTATCGAAGTTTCAACCAGTAGAAATGTTTTTGTAGCATTGCCACTGTCTTTTCGATGCCGAAGTGTCCTGCCACCCAACTGTAGTGGGCTTCCCAGATCAGCTTCGCACACTCACTTGATGGAACACAGATATGGCCCAGACAACACAACAACCCATCCTGAAGATGGAAATTATCGACAACTGCATCTGCACCCAACATTTGGTAGGCGGTGGTGAAGTCAGGGTCTGCCTCATAGAGTTGGGGCCATCTAGATGTCTCATGGCCACAATATTCTAGCACCGTGGTGAGTGTCGCGACTGGCGGTCTGCTGAGGCAATCAACTACTTGATTGGTTCTTCTTGTTTTATACTTGATGTTGATGTGTAATTTCTGCAAGTATGTGGACCAATTTTGATGGCGGTCATTCTATAGTTTTCCCTGTGTCTGCATGAACTGCAGTGGCTTATGATCAGTGTGGATGATTGTCTCCTTCCCAAGAATGTAATGTCTCCACTGGCGGCATGCTTGCACAATGGAGTACATTTATTTGTCATAAGTAGGGTACTTATGGACAGTATTTGACAGTGTCTCACTATGATAGGCCACGGGGTGGCCATGCTGAGTGAGAACAACACCCACATCATAGTCTGAAGCATCTGTCTCAATCTCAAAGGGATGTTGCAGGTATGGTAGTGAAAGTATCGGGGATGAGAAAAAGCGCTGCTACAAATCATCGAATGCTTATTGTTGGGACTGGCCCCACGCAAATTTCGCCTTACCACTACCCCTGTTTATTTGGCTGAGAGCCCATGCAATATGGGAGAAACCCAACATGAACCTGCGGTAGAAATTAGCAAGTCCCAAGAAGCTTCGAAGCTCAATGAGTGTTGTTGGGGCTGGCCAGTCACAGATGACTTAGATTTTGGCTAGATCCACATGTACACCATGTTGATCAATGATGTAGCCCAGTTAATGGACCTTGTCCATGTCAAAGGAGCATTTTTCCAGGTTGGCATATAGCTTGTGCTGTCGCAGAGTGCGCAGAACCTACTGAATATGCTGCAAGTGCTCGACCCAAGTCTTGCTATAAATTAGAATGTCATCCAGATACACCACTACAAAAGTATTGGTGAATGGTCGCAGGATATTGTCCATCATCCTCATGAAAGTTATTGGAGCATTTGTCAAACCAAAGGGCATGACCAACCATTCAAAAAGTCCTTCCTTTGACTTGAAGACAGTCTTCCATACATCTCTCTGTTCTATCGGGACCTAGTGGTAGCCAGACTTCAGATCAATCTTACTGAAGTATTTGGCCCCCGTGAGTTGATCAAGGAGGTCATTGATTTGGGGAATCGGGTATCGGTTCCTAACAGTGATTTTATTCAGAGCTCAGTAATCAATACAGAGTCTCCAGGTTCCATCTTTCTTCTGTACCAGCACGATTGGGCTCCCGCAAGGTGAGCTTGGTCTCTTTCTTGCCGTAGTTTGGTCTATTTGGTATACAGGTTGTCATAACTTTCGAAAGGGTAGTATTGTTCCTTAATAGCATCCCTGGAGGATTCCTAGGTGGCCGTGACTAAAAATAATGAGGTTTCCTCTATTTCCTTTTGCTCACAGAAAGTTTCCCACAAATCTTTGACATGGGGAACTGCTTTGAGGAGTGCAAAAGTAATCTTTTCTCTATTCGAAAATTTATGAACAGAAAAATACCCTTCTAGTAGATTCAACCACTTGTCTATAGCATATATGTCTATATGACCTTCAAATATAGGAATATCAAATTTTATTTGTACCTTGAAGGGGGCAGCACCTCTGTTCAAAGAAGATGCGTCGCCGAAGGATTTGCGTGAAACTATCCATCATCTCGTTCCTCTGTTGCGTGAGGGATTCCTCAATCAAAAGTTTGAAAGGATATCCTATCCCATCATATTTCTTTTCTCCTGCCATGGGAGGTCGCTTGGGCGTGCAAGAGCTTCTGTCCTCAAGAGAAACAAGCTCGAGACCCAACTCTTTGTACTCCGACCTCATTGGGGACATGCATTAAGATGAAAAGGAGCAGACCGCTCTGATACCACTGATCCGGATTTTATGAGTAGAAAAAAATGAATACAGATTATTAATAGGTTCTTAACACAAAATAATAGAGATACAGTAAAACTAGCTTTCTATTCAATAATGAAATAAGCTGAAACTGTAAAATGCAGCGAAAACAAGCTTGCTGGAATGGTGGCGGCTTATCTCCGAGAAGAGATGCGACGACAGCACGCATTCACAATTAGAAGGTTAAAATGAGCCTCTTAAGGCATTTTTACAACAAGCAAGAATTCCAAAAAACCCTAGACATCCAAAAACCTAACCCTAGGAGATGAAGCACCAAAAGTCATGTGGGCCCCGTTTGGGTAAGCTAGTACATCAACTTCCCGAGGTCGTAACTTTTGCATACGATCTCTGTTTTAGGCGTGTGATAGCCCGTTGGAAAGGTATCGCCGAGGTGATTCATTTTGGGGGCTCAATCATGCATTTGGTTATCATTGAGGATATCGATACTGAAAAACCTTCATTTAGGCCCTCAAAATGGCCCCGAAAGTAAAAACTGCTAAAAATAGTAAATTGCCAAAAATGCCAGAAAATTGTTTTGAGCCAGTTGGAAAAGGTGGGTGGCCACTGATATCCATCTAGATCACACATTCCCCCTTGGGTCCACATATTACCATCGTGCACCCAAGCTACTCCTACCCATGCCTATAAGGTATTATGTGCCCAACCAATCACATCCCTCCTTGTGTTCGTCGACCAACTCACCCATGATTCTTCCTAAGGAGTGCACATGCTCAGTGGGTGTCACGAAGGGATTTACACACTCCCCCACTCCAAACTATTTTTGTCCTTGGAAACATCTCTTGAAACGATCTCCATGGTGCATTTACATCATCTTTGGGTCTCATCTCAACTTGGAAACTACTGCCTCCTACAAATGTTGGAAAAAAAATGAATCCATGAAGTGTTTGTGTCTCGTTGACTTACTATTGCCAAAACAATGAATCCATGAAGTGTCATGTCTTGTTGACTTATTTTTACCTCCATACTTTGGTTTGTTCGCTCATTCTTCTATGCGTTGGATCCCCTTGTGACTTCGGCTAGTTGGGTAGTTAGTCCAATTGTCACACTCCAACCACAAGAACTCACATCTTCATGCTAAAAAACCCTTTTCTTTCTAAAAAATCATCACACTTGAAACTCTTCAATTCTTCCATCATAAATTCCACACTCTTCCCTCAACTTGTCAAGTTGCACATCCCGCGTCTCAACAGTCCTCAAACTTATCTAAGGCATATTCCTCAAGGAAACCAAAGCCTTCACTACCCCCACCATGATAGTGAGCCAATGTGTTGCTATCTAGTGCGAAGGTGAAGGAGGACATTTGTTTGATTCATATCCCTCTATTATGAGGAAAATCTCTCTATGGCTAGGGTGAACCACAACAAACGGGTATGACTGCAGAAATTGACTCAATTCCAACATATGCTATATAAACTAATGTGCAAGAGAGGTAAGAAAGAGGCCTACCTTGTCCAAACATTTGATGATGTCCACCATTGACCACTTCGACCCAAAGCTTTATACCTGCAACAAGTTCTCAAGAAACAAGCAGAGCAAGCATATAGTGATGATATAAAAGGTTAGCACATTAGATAGCATAATCCATTAATATACAAAACAAACATGCCCATGGATCATAATACATATATTTGCAAGATATCAATTGGATGGGAAAGGAGTATTTCTATTAATAAATTATCAGCACAAGTGAAAATATTACAAACTTCTATGTCGGCACGGTTCGGAACCAAGAAACTGAGTTCCTTCCAACTAGGCCTCCACCACTTCAATCCTCCACCAAAGGCAAGCTCATATAAGGGAGACAAAGAGGTTCTCCATCAATAAGGGAAGAGGTTGGGGGCTGAACACTATGTTCAGACTTAAAGTACAAAGGTATGCAAACTCAATATGAAGTAAATAATTTCTCCATAGTAACTTTTCTCTCAAGGTTGAATTCTCTCCTCTTTTCCATAGCTCAGAATTGACTTCTTTATAGCCTTCAAAATGCAGCTGAAGGGCCGAGTCAGAACGTTTCCATTATATGGAAGGCCAAGGATCAGAGATCTCATTTCGTGACATGGAAACCTGACATTTAATTTTGATTTTCTGGCACAAATCCTAATGTACACGGGTTGTAGTGGAGCAGCCAGTGTATACGCTTGTTGTATAACTTGCAAGGTGCGTACAAGTGGAAAAATATTTATTTTTGTATCTGGATTTATCAATCAGGGAAAGTAAGTCTGCACGGGGGAATGGAATAAGGCCCTCTCTGCAATATTGCATAGGGTGAGGCAAATATTTCTCTAACATATGCCCCCTAATGTGTGAGGTTAGAGGAGAATCTGTGTTGGCCGAAATACATTATAAATAACCCAGAAGTGGAGTGGTAGAGAACCAGCTGGACGAACTCAATTTCTCATTACATTATGCACTGAATTTGCATACATGGATGCCAAAAATACACTACAGATCCATGTGAAAAATATATCAAATAAATGTTTGTGGCCATGAATAGGAAAATACAAATGCGGTTACATGCCAATAGTTGTCATGGTCACGAACAAGGCCTAGTAGAACCAATCTCAAAACCAATCTGAAGATATCTATATACCATGGAGTACAATCTGATCTCCCATGATCACTGAAGTCATATAGGTGTTGTTCCAATGAAAAGGAAGCAACAACTCAGGAAAGCTGCAGCCACATAGTGATGTCTTCAAGTCTTCTACACAATCTGCCAAACATGCAAGTCTACATCATGTGAGTAAAGGAATTGAGGTTGAACACAATGAGACATTGTTTGATTATCGGTCATTGATGTATACCGTTAACAAACGTGAGATAGCCTACCGATAATGAAAGTAGGTATCAAGGCACTGAGTACATTCTTACAAGTGAGAATAGAGGAGTCGATGTCGAACACCTGAAGAATCCATCGATCAGGAGACATTGAAGTATTCCCAACTGTTGATGGCAAGAGAGCCTGCCACTGATGACTGCAAGCCTCAAGGTACTCATAAGACTCTAGGTCCTATTTCCAGAATAAATGCATTGATGTCGATGGAAAGAGACCCACTGAAAGGAGAGCATTAATGCATCTCTCATCAATCATCATGAGTTATAAAGTAGGGGCTTCATGATTTGGTGAGAATCGGACGAAGAACAAGTTCATGAACCAACGACCCTATGCATCTTTCTTGTGTGCCAAGTGTAAGCGATACACAAAAAAGATCCTCTGAATAGCAACCAATGATGAAAGCTACTGACAAAGGTGAGGAAACCACCAATAAGGCTAATGGCATCCAAGACACTGCACAAAACCCAATGTGTGAATAGGTGTTTTGCCGTCGAACACAAGGGAAACCACCCAGTCAATGACCAATTGGTAGGTTCAAGGATACCTACCAATGATCAAATTAGGGCCATGGTGCATGATAGGAATAAAGTATCATGTGATTCTGAGACAAATTGAGGGTATGGTTGACATGCAAAGTCAAGAGTTCTGAGGAGTGGCTGACACAGGTTGATAGAATTCCTTTGAAAAACAGCATGAGACATATGGTGGACTCTGGTAGCATAGACCCAATGATAAAATCATGAGATGCAGGAGGTATCAATGAATTTCTTTGTAGGGACTGGAAGAGTAACTAGTCGGTAGAGAAGAATCTGTAACGAGCTCAACTTCCTAAGGCCATGCTAAACCCAAAATTATGATGAATGGACTCAAATAACTTTGTGCTCTATTCAAAGGTGACACGAATGCTTCCGATATAAGATAATACTCCCTTCCTACCCGTCATTTTTTGTTTTTTCATAACAAATGAATGTTATGATACAGAGGAGGAAACGAGTGTCGCAAGTAAGAAAAACTAGTTCCAGCAGTTGAACATAAATATGCTCAATGCAGGGGAGTGCATGTGGGAGATGGGCACTCGGGGGAATGTTCCCTCCTAGGTATAGGGTGTCAAATTGTGAAGGATATAAACAAGGCTCTACTTGGTTGAGGATGCAAACTGTTGAGGCAAACGGTTTATAACACAAAGCGAGAACCGGCTATAGGCTCAATACTGCAAGCAGGGGCATGAGATGCAATCACAACTTAATGCCAAAAGATGTCCCTTTTTATATCTTTTAGTCTACTTGGTGTGAAAAAGGGATAAAATTGTGCCAAATAGATGTCTTTTCAAATCCAATTTACAATTGTGAAAGAGACAAGTTCACTCGGCGATCTTTTCACTTTTTGGTAACGAGTCGAAAAAGATCTTAACTATGACTCACGACCTTTCAAATCCGATTTAACGAGTGTGAAAGGGACAAATCACTCGGCAATCTTTTCACTTTTTTAGATGTGTCGAAAAATATATTAACTAAGACTCATGGATGTTTTTCTAAACAACATATAATGGGGGAGGCCAAGGCTCCTGTTCAATACTTATTTGAAAGGTCAACAACTTACCAAGAGCTGACACAAGCTTGGGAAAAACCAAAGATTTCCAAGTTGAGGATGATAAAATACTTGTAGAGGTTACCTTATCTACAATATATCGAAGAATGCCCCTTATCTGGAAGGGTGTAGAAGAAGGAAGTCGAGGTTCTACAAGATGAAACATTTGATGATGTCCATCGTTGAACACTTCGACCCAAAGCTTTATACCTGCAACAAGTTCTCAACAAACAAGCAGAGAAAGCATATAGTGATGACATAAAAGGTTATCACATTAGATAGCATAATCCATTAATATAATAAAAAAAACATGCCCATGGATCATAATACATATATTTGCAAGATATCAATTGGATGAGAAAGGAGTATTTCTATTAATAAATTATTAGCAGAAGTGAAAATATTACAGACTTCCGTGTTGGCACAGTTCAAAACCAAGAAACTAAGTTCCTTCCAACTGGGCCTCCACCACTTCAATCCTCCACCAAAGGAAATATCATATAAGGGAGACAAATAGGTTCTCCATCAATAAGGGAAGAGCTTGGGGGATGAACACTGTGTTCAGGCTTAAAGGACAAAGGGATGTAGACTCAATATGAAGTAAATAATTTCTACAGATTAACTTTGCTCTCAAGGTTGAATTCTCTCCTCTTTTCCATAGCTCGTAATTGGCTTCTTTATAGCCTTCAAAATGAAATTGAAGGGCCGAGTCAGAACGTTTCCAGTATATGGAAGGCCAAGGATCAGAGATCTCCTTTCATGACATGGAAACCGGACATTTAATTTTTATTTTTTGGCACAAATCCTGATGTACATGGGTTGTAGTGGAGCAGCCAGTGTATACGCTTGTTGTATATCTTACAAGGTGCGTACAAATGGAAAAATATTTATTTTTTTCTATGGATTTATCAATCAGGGAAAGTAAGTCTGCATGGGGGAATGGAATAAGGCCCTCTCTTCAATCTTCCATAGGGTGAGGCAAATATTTCTCTAACACCCTCATCTCCAATCTGTCTTAATGCAATCAATAGAGAGTCACCAAACTTTTTCATTATGTACATAAGCGAAGGTACACTTGAACCGATTCAGCCTTGGCTTTCCTCAATGTGTCATTCTAGCTCAAGGTCATATGACCATTCACCTTGCCCAAGTTCTCTATGGGATGGATTAATGTCCTCCTTGGTCTTCACATACCAAGGTTGCTACATCTCCTCCCCAACTTCATGGTATATGGATGGATTATTCCCTTGTTCAATGAACCTCTCTAGCATCCTCTTCACAACTTCTCCCAACCCTTTCCGCATGACTTCAAACTTTTCCAAACAAAAATACATGAATCCCTCCACCGCCTTAGCAAGATCTTTGACCATGCCTTCAACATCGAAAAACCTATGTTCCATCAACACTAGTCTTCCTTTATTTTCTATGTTGGTTTGTCCAACCATCACCCCACATTGCCCAAGTTTTTCCCCACAAGGAAGTCTGCAAAAGTTTTTACAGCCAATGTTGCCACTTGGATCAATTTATTAATGCAAAATTTTTTTTACAGAGAGATTTACAAGTGAGCTTCTCACAATCAATCATCAACAAATGACCCTCCATACTCTTTAAATAGAGATCATGGAACAATCAGGTGTTAATCCACATATCAATATAGTCATTAATATTAAGGAGAATATGAACCATCAGATCACTCTATGTCAGAAACATATCGTGATCATTGAACTTCCTAACTATAAATTCATACTAATGCATACTAAAGAAACACACTTTTACCTAGCCACACATTAGACCAAGTTGATCTTAACTAAATCCTAAGTGTCGAAATATCCTAACAAGGATAGGATAGGGCGTATTTCCTTTAATTTTGAGATTATAGGTTGTAAAATTCTTTTGGATTTTCTCTATCTTTCTCCATGATTCTCAAGAAATATTGCATCCCCAAACTTCACATCCATATAGAATAACAAGAGTAACAAGAGTCTCAAAGAGGAGTTTTTTTTTTATCCCATATCCATAGATCTACTAATTTACAAGCTCCTCAGCAGACC
>CBVK0100883261.1:0-14222 GCA_900067695.1 Picea abies | reverse complement strand
CCGTATTATTGATCCCGCGTGAGATTTATTTTCTCTGGTTGAATCTAAGACTTTACGGTAGTAGAAAATATGTGCATTATATCTGTGTTGAAAGATGAAATGGACAATTTTATCTGGAACTGTCCATTAAAATCTGTTCTGAAATTCCGTATTGTACAATTTAAGTTAGATATTCTTGAATATTTGTAATTCTGGGTTCAATTGCCATTCAAATCCGTCACATGCATTGTTGGATCCGACTATGAGAATGTAGCTTTAGGACATCCTCTTCCTTTATTGTTTCAATGCTGATGGTATTGCTGGGTGGCCGATAAAATCTTTTCCAACACTTTCAGGGAATTTTGACCCCTTGAGTTGTGTACAGGCTTGTTATGACACTGGTAAGTGATGCTTCCAATGATCAACATGGGCACTAAGCGAAAACACTGTGAGGTAGAATCTGCTGGAGATGTTGATCAGCTTCATCTTCATAGAAGGCAAAGAACTGAGGGTACTAGCAGGGAATGCCAAATGATTAGTCAGAGTGCGCAAGGTGAAGTGGATAATTACGGGTCCAATCTTCTTCCAGAAGGGTCAGAGCTTCTATTGAGTTTATCAGATGTCGGTGTTGCTCCTGTTGTCTCTAGTGATGTTACAAATGAGTTCTTGCAGAGTCCCTACTCTGAAGGGAATATTGGGCCTGTTTCTGTGGAAACTTCAGGAGCTAGGTCATTGTTTGCGTACCGAAGTGGAAAAGAACATCCCCAAAATTTCCCTGAAAATTCTGGCGATGCTGTTTCAATTGCAAATTTTATAAGAGATAATAATGCTACTTATAACCCCACAGCGGATCACTTGAGAATGTCTTCCTTTGAGAGTGATATCACAGCTTTGCAATTTGTTTTATCAGTAAAAGAACTGCAAATGACAGGAATTGGAATCAAGACTCAGGATACTCCACAGGATGGATCCTCTAGGACATCTTCGAGGGATGGAGTTTTAATTGAAAATTCCAAAGCTCAAGAATTACAGAGTCTGACTGAACATGACAAACTTAATCAATTCCATCGGAAGAATGATCCCATGGAAGTAGATAATCAAAACTTTACTCCGTGCAAAGAAAATGATGGGGGGACAAGTACATCTGAACCTAAGATTTCAGTTTGCATTGAGGGAACTAGCTTGCCTAACAATAAGCAGGCTTCCTCTGTTGCTAGAACACCAGTTAAGGAGGTAAAATTCACACAGGTACCGACAAACACCAAAATGTTACTTTCAACAGGTTTGCTGGAAGGATGCGATGTTCACTATTTGACCGCGAGAGGGAATACGGTAAGTATTAGATGTTCTCTGGGTTTCAAATACACTACTATGCAGAGTCAGCAGAATAAAATACACTACTATGCAGAGTCAGCAGAATAGGGGTATATTATACAAGTTCTCTGAAAGCATAGTGGATTTCTTGTATTTGTTGCCTGTTTAGCGATTCAATGGCAGAATTAAGGGGGAAGGAATCCAATGTAAATGCCCTAGTTGCAATGAAAAACAGGTGAGTTTGGAAGACTTTTCCTGAGGCTGAAACAGTTGTAGGTCCTCAACTATATATGATGATTAGAATTTCAGTTGAATTGTGCTATTTCTAATATTTGCACAATTATGTGGCCGTTTTTATTAGGTTTTTAACATTTCCAGTTTTGAGAAGCATGCTGGCAGTGGAGCAAAGAGACCGAGTGATTTCATATTTTTTGATAATGGCACATCTCTTCGTGATCTGGTGGACATTTGTAAGTCTACTACATCGCACAATATCCAGGATGCCATTAAGGAGGCTATACAGAGCACAGCAATTAAAAACATAAACCAGTGTCAAACATGTGGAGGTAACGATCTCCAATTCATTTCATTTAATGTTAGTTTGGAAGATGACTAAATTTCTCTAGTATTTCAAAGATGGTATTGGACTATGCATAATATTTATTTCAAAAGTGTTCCCAAATTTGCTATTTTTTAACATGTTTTTTATCTTATCTGTGAATAGGACATATTAGTCTGTCAACAGCGGTCAGGTCTCACCAGATATGTTCAAAATGTGCTTCAGGCCGATCAGTACAATCAATGCCTCAAGCAGTATCCATTACAAAGGCTAGGTAATTCATCCTGCAATTAGGCCGCTATAAAAAGTTTCATAAGTAATTCAATCTATTTTAACTGTCTATGACATGCTATGATAGAGCAATACTGCTAAAATAACTTTAGGCCTTCATGTTGTCTTTCAACTTGAAAGGGACTGTCATAGTTGAAGTGAAGTGTAGCTATGAAATTTACAATGAATAAGCTAATCTATAAAGGTATGGAAGATGTTCTTTCTAACTTCCTTGGTATTGAAATTCTCAGTGTTACAAGTTCTAAATGCAAACAACCTGCTGGTGGGTCTAATCAAGTAAAGAGAGGAAGGGGAAGGTATGTCACTTAATCTACATTCTATTTCTCTGTTAAATGTACCTGTAATTATATTGGCACACAGATTAACTTTGAATAGCAGGCCTCCTTCTAAGGGTTTGGGCTCGAAAGCACCTGAGAAACTACTGAGGTATGCTTTGGAAAATCACAGTACAATTTTATATTAATTTTTCAGTTTTTCCTTTCCTCTTTGCTTGGTGTCACTGTTTTTATGGTCAAATAAATTTGAAATCTGAAAATTTTCAGGCCTCCTAAGGGTTTGTGCTCGAATAGCAGGCCTCCTTCTAAGGGTTTGGGCTCGAAAGGACATGAGAAACCACTGAGGTATGCTTTGGAAAATCACAGTACAATTGTATACTAGTTTTTCAGTTTTTCCTTACCTCTTTGTTTGGTGTCACTGTTTTTATGGTCAAATAAATTTGAAATCTGAAATTTTGGGAAACGGGCAGTGTTCTGGGTGGTTCCAAGACAGGAAGCTACATATTTCTGCATCAGTCATTTAATTTTTCCATTTGTTAACTGTAATGCAGAAGCTTCTGAGAATAAGAGCTAATGTTGTCTTTTTTTCCTTTGTTCAGGGAGACGAACTTACACAAGTTGATTTTTATGCCCTCTGGTTTAGAAGATGGAACTCATTTGGCTTACTATAGTAAAGGACAGGTTAGTAGTGCTATTTTATTTAAGTTTCAAGCAACCAGTTGTCTGGCATTGAACAAGTATTAAACTTTGTATTGACTATATTGTGCTGCAATCTGTTGTAGAAATTTAATGATGGGTATAAGCAAGACTTGGGTATATATTGTAACTGTTGTCAAAAAGTGGTAAGTATGACTGCTATTTTAACTAGTATGTAGCCAAAGATATTATTGCATTTTTAGATCATTTTTATTCCTCTTCCAAAGGTCATCTGCTCGGTATTTATGTTTTTACTATTTAGGATGTTTTATGTTGATTAGGTGTGCTGTTCAGAGTTTGAAGCACACGCAGGATGGGGAAAGAGACGAGCACCGTAAGTGTCTCTGTGAAGTTGTTCTGATTGTTGTCCATTTTCTGTTAGGTAAGACAATACCTGGACCAGCAATGGTTTTAACTTATTGCTAGATTGCCCATTGCTGAACAGTTATCAAAACATCTATCTTTCGGATGGCCGTTCACTACATGAGGTGGCACTTTCACTAGCCAACCAAGAAAGGTCTGGTGAGAGAAAGATGCTTGATCCAAGCGACAATGATGATTTTTGTTTGGACTGTGGAGATGGGGGTGAGCTTATCCTTTGTGATGGATGTCCCAAAGCTTTTCACACAGGTGAGCATCTTATTCTGCAATTGATCTCTTATCTTCTCTGAATTTTTCCTTTGAAGAGAGGGATTGTCATGTCCCAATTTCTGCCAATCATTGTTGTTTACCATGTGTTTACTTTAGTCTGGTTAGGTTACTTGGAAAGTATGGTTATTTACACAAATTGCTAATGAATCTGGCTATTATACCCAAGTGAAGTGAATCCAGTATTCTTTTGAAATATTAGGATTCAAATTGGACAAAAACATCTGGGGATTTTTAGTTTTATCTATAATAGCATATCAATATAAATAACAAAATATACATTCAGTAAAGCAGTGGTTGAATGATGTAGCAAAACTGTATTTATGCAATCTGGATCGTGTCCTTTAAAGTGTATGCACTACATGGTTTTCACGGACAGTTCTGATGAAATGATATTTCTCTGACTTTTCAGATGTATCTATGTTTGTTATTTTATACTACTCTAGGCACTGTTGTACTACAACTCTCCTCAATATCTGCTACCTGTTCATCCCCTTTTCCACTGAAGCACGTAACAACTAGAATGGAAGATTTTTCTAATTTCATACCTTAGAGGGTTAAAGAGGTGTATATTTCTATTCATACCCACCTCTTAAAGTATTGGCCTCTCAATCCATTGTAGATTTAATTTTGAATTTCCAGGACCTAGAAAGTATTCCTTCAGATTCCTTCTAAGTTCTTCCTCTTGGTTTTCATCTTGCCCTACCCCCATTCAAAGCAATTATTTGTACCATCCTGTCACAATTCAGCAGACCTCCAGATATTGTCATAGATTAATAATATTGGAACTTGACAATGACAATGATTAATAAAGTAGAACACTTTAGCTGCTTTGTATGATCTTTCTAATCATGTTTGTATGTGTCAGCATTATTTTCTATATTAGAAATCATTTCCAAACATACTTTTAAATGAAATATATACATTATCTTTTGGTGCTTGGCATGGATGGTGGCAGAATGCTTAGGTATCCCTGGCATACCCAGTGGTGATTGGTTCTGCCCCTCTTGTTCGGGTCATTCCCAAAAAGTAAGAAAAGAATCGGGCAAATACAGGCACATGCTTTCCAGAAAGGTTGGACGGGTTGGAACCAAGGGAAGGCCATCTAGACTTTGTACACGGGAGGTCAAAGCAGTGGTGGACATTAATGGTGGATGTATTCTTTGTCAGTAAGTGTTTTTACATTTGAATTATACGAAATTCTCCTGTAATAGTTAGGAGATCTAGAACTCACATTAATCTTGTTTTAATTTTTCATATGATTGCATGTTTTAGGATCTTTGAGGTTCATAAATTGTCACTAATGTGTATAATATTTTATCCAGATGTAAAAAATTCACTCCAGACAAACTGGGATTTAATGATGAGACTGTCATTTTTTGTGACCAAGTATGATAAGTATTTATCAGAATTTGCATAGACCATTATATGATGTTTTTCCATCCAAGGCTTCTGTTCATTTTTTATGCCAAAAATTTAACTGCATGTATTGTATGTACAGTGCAACAATGAGTTCCATGTTGGCTGTTTACGTGAAAAATTGTGTATTGTATTAAAGGTGAGCTTGATTCTGTATAGGCAGTTTAACATTCTTAGAGGACATTCTTTTGTAAGCTACGTTTGCATCTATTTTCCAATTATCCTAATACTGGAAATGTGTGGTAAATTCGCCATTCATTGTTGGCTTTACTCTCCCTTAGGTAATATTGCATTTTGAATATTAATATCTGGAGGTATGATGAAAACACTTGACATGATACAGGAGGTGCCACAGGGCTTGTGGTTTTGTTCTAAAGCTTGTACTGATATACACAATTGGCTAAAAGTATGGGTAAAAAATGGTCCGGAAAACTTGCCACCTCATATATCTGAAATAATAAGGAAGAAAATAAATAATGGTGAGCAAGAAATATTACATGATGAAATAAAATGGCAAGTTCTGCACGGGGAAACAAGAGATCCTACTACCAAGGCATTACTTTCGGAAGCAGCTGCTATATTCAATGTATGCTTCTCTAACTTAATATTTTTGTAGTTTGATATAATAATTACTTTCATCAGGAAAAGTTAATCTAAACATGTGTCTTATGAATGAAGGAATGTTTTACGCCTATAAAAGATCCCAGCACAGATCGAAATTTGATCCCCTTGATGCTGAACAGGTAGCTTATTCAGTTCCTTTTGCATCTTTGGATACGTGTTTCTGAATTGTGTAGATGATTCTTGAAATTGGATGACTTCAAAATTCTTCTGATTGTACTGTTCTGGATCTTAATGCAGTCGAAGTATGAGGGACCAAGACTTTGGTCGGATGTATTCAGCAGTATTGACTGTAAAGTGAGAACCAAGAATGAGTTTTGCCAGATGATTTATGCAATTTTTTCAATCTATATTTCGTTGATGCGGAACTATGGTTATTTGGCATGTACAGTGGCTACATTTCTTTAAGTTTGGTTTCTTATAAACATAAATTATTTGAACAGCTCAGAAGTTGTTTCAGCTGCTGTCTTCCGAGTCTTTGGACAAAAAATTGCAGAATTGCCTCTGGTTGCTACAAGGGGTAAATTTCAAGGACAGGTGAGATTTGAACTAGTGGAAAATCTATCGATCGTGATGGGCATTCTTATACATATTTTATTGGATTAAAGTTTATTTGGTTTCTTCTCTCTTTGGTGGATATCAAAACATCTAAAACTATTCATGTAAACAGTAATGAAAGACATGCATTTATAGGAGTCTATACCATTTGTATTTTCTTGGACGTTTCTTTTGTCGTCTTTTGAAGTTCATCTGCTCCAAGGTGGTCTATTGCAAAGGGGCCATGACTGTTAATGTTAAAATTGATTCTTGTAGGGCTATTTCCAGTCACTGTATTTATGTCTTGAGGAGCTCCTTGTTTCCTTGAGAATAAATCGCCTTGTACTTCCAGCTGCTGAGGATACTACTTCATTATGGACAAGCAAATTGGGCTTCACAAAAATAGCTAGAGAGAAGGTTTGTGAAAAAGTTTAGTTGCATAAACATAGCATTGTAAGGCTAAATTGTCAAATAGAGTATAGTTAAGATATGCTGCTAAATTGCCATTTTATTCTCTTTTTTTAATCTGTGCTGATGTCCACAATGTTTTCATTGAAATTCTAATGGACACATATTTTTCCAGTTGCCCGAACTAACCAAGCATTCCCAAGTCATGTTCTTCAGTGGCACTTCAATGTTAGAGAAGCCACTTGTACCAGATAGCAGTATATATATACATGGTCCATCAGTCAATATTGGAGAAGAGCTTGATTCATTGAACTAAGCGATCATGCTTTGCATGCAACTTTTTAAGTTTTGAGAAACACGAGCCTGCTTCCCGTGCGATTTCAGCCAGGTTCAGAAGGGATTTCAGCCAGGTTCAGAAGGAACAGAGCACATTTTGACAGTATATAATTATACAGGGAAGATGTACAAAGTGAGAATGTTATTTCATAAGAAATAGGATTAGACAATGCAAAAACAATATTGGGACTGTTCATATGTCAGGGACTTGTTCTGTGTGTGTGCTCTAAAGAAAACATGATTAAATAGTTATTTTGATTTTAATTTTGAGCTGGCAAATCACAGGGCTCAGATGTAACTCCCTGCTTATTAGGT
Source organism: Picea abies (assembly GCA_900067695.1). Taxonomy (NCBI): domain Eukaryota; kingdom Viridiplantae; phylum Streptophyta; class Pinopsida; order Pinales; family Pinaceae; genus Picea; species Picea abies. The sequence goes on along the minus strand of CBVK0100883261.1, from coordinate 6,824 downwards.
ACCCATGTTTACACGGCGTCTTTGGGAAATGTAAAGAGGTCACTATTGATCTTAATATAATTACTTGAATTGCGGTCTTATCAATGCACGGTGCTTCTGCAGGGATTACGAGTCGGTAACCTTATGTCAGCCCAATGTCAAAAGAACAGGGCTCGACATCCATTGGTTTCAGCCCAATTTTGCATCTCTGTATTTTGCATTTCGAAAAATATTCGGCCATTCTAAATCTTCCTCGATGTGACTATCTATTATGATAATCATTAAATTGTAGAGTTATATATGAGCATCTACACTACATTATGATGCTCAATTTGGAAATAATGTAAATGGCATCTTCATTACTTTGCAGGCTGGAAGCAAGTTAATTTTGTTAATTTCACAGAATGCTGTTTAGTCCTCGCCTATATTTCTTATATAATCTAAGTTTTCTAAATAGTTATTCGCACATAATTATTGATAATGTATATATTTGAAGAATAATATATATTTGTTACATAATTATTATTGATAATATATTTATTATTAAATTTTTTAAATAAATTCTTTTGGAATATTGTATAAATGTCATATATTTTTATTTTCATTTCATTTGATAAGTTTATTTTGAAAGGTTGATTCGATTTAATAAAATGTAATTTTGTAGTAATTGATATTGTATTTATTATTAAATTTTTTAAATAAATTATTTTTCAATATTATATAAATATATCATATTTTTTTATATTTTTTTTTTCATTTGATTTAGTTTAGTTGATTACTTTGATTTAGTTTAGTTTATCACATGTAAAATGTAAGGATGATTGGATTCAATAAAAATGTAATTTTTTAGTTATTATATTTGGAGAGTAATTTGGTTATTATAAATGTAGTTTAGTAAGGTTTATTGGATTTGGATTTAGTTTAGTTTATTACTTTGATTTAGTTTAGTTTATCACATATAAGGATGATTGGATTTAATAAAATGTAATTTTTTAGTTATTATATTTGGAGAGTAATTTGGTTATTATAAATGTAGTTTAGTAAGGTTGATTAGATTTTGATTTAGTTTAGTTTATCACATGTAAGGATGATTGGATTTAATAAAATATAATTTTTTAGTTATTATATTTGGAGAGTAATATGGTTATTATAAATGTAGTTTAGTAAGGTTGATTGGATTTGGATTTAATAAAATGTAATTTTATAGTTATTATATTTTTGATTGGATTTAATAAAATGTAATTTTGTAGTTATTATATTTGGAGAGCAATTTTGTTATTATAAATGTAATTATAGGTTGGACCATTATAAGGTGATTTCATGATTTCATGGTTCCACATAATTCTTGGTTATTATAATGTAATTACAAGTTGGATCATTATTTTAAGGTTTTAATCTCATGCCTCCACAATATTCTTAATTTTAAAATAACTTGTCTGTTGTAGTTATTATATTTGGAGAGCAATTTGGTTATTATAAATGTAATTACAGGTTGGAACATTATCTTAAGGTGATTTCATGGTTCCACATAATTCTTGATTATTAAAAATGTAATTACAAGTTGGATCATTATCTTAGGGTTTTAATCCTATGCCTCCACAATATTCTTAAGATAACTTTCCTTACTATGATAATTGAGTAAACATTTAAATGTTTCATTTAAATGATTTAAGTAAACATTTAAATTATTTGAGTTCAAGTTAGGTTTTGGATATTATGAAACATTTTAAATGATTTGAGTAAACATTTAAATGATTTGATTTCAAATTAGGTTTTGGATATTATGTTTTTGAATGTTTTGTGTTGAAATGAAGTTTTGGATATTATGTTTTTGAAAGAGATATATTATAATTCAATTAAATCATTTAATATTTATAAATGTTTATTTAATAAAAATGTAAAAAATTGTTTAATTAGTTTATTTCAAAATTTATTAGATTATTAATATTAATGTTATATTTTTAGAGAAAAATATTATAAAATTATATTCTTGTTTTATATTTCAAGAGCAAGTCACTCTCGAGATGGGGCTAGCAATCTACAAAAGAAGGTAGTCTCTTACTATCCACTCACAACTCAGAAAAACACACAATCCATTGGTATTCTCCTACAACTATCCTGATTTTTCACCATCTCTCTTCCTCTTGAACTTCCCAACCTAAGTAATGTACCCCTTCACTGCTCTCAGTCCATAGGGCATTCCATTTGCTTATTGGGGTCTCTCTGGCAAAGGTAAATAGGAATCTCACTACTGGGAAACTCAAAGGAGCTTACTGCTAGGAAAACTACCAGGAAAATAATAACAATCACTTGTTGTTATAGTGCAAGTCACACAAGAGTTCACTCTTCAGAATTGAAAACTTGGCTCTTCAATATCCTACTCCAAATATGCTCCATAATTCATCTTTCATGGTTGCTCCAGCTCCAATCTCTTATTTTCTTCTCTTTGTTTGTTGTTCATGCAAAAACTTCACAAAAAAATCATCTATTTTCTTGCTTGCTTGACTTACACACTTTCCCAAGCTGATTGTACTCAACCCACAATAACTATGGGATGTGACTTTTCACACCCACCCTATTATATGCATTTAATGATTGACTTTGGGTTGAATTAATAGACATGGGTAAATCCCCTTTGGACCCCTCTCTTAGACATTCTATTAGACCCTCTCCTCTCTTATTGATTAATTAACCCCCGTCTCTATCCATGTCCCCCAACAACTCGCATCACATTTTATTATTAAAATTCAGAAATACAATTCACATATACATCGCTTGGTCATGGCCACACATTCTATTACATTAAACATTAATTAAAATGGGGATTATAGTGGGGGCATTACGTTCCCCCTCCCCTACAATTGTGTGCTATCCTCGGTGCACATTATTCCAATATACATATACAAATTTACATCACAATGCTTAAAGAAATAAAATTATCCAATTTCACAACTTTAGTTGTAATTCCAACCAAAATCCCATATACCTCTCAATTTGCTAACCTAAGGAATGTATCCCCTTCACTGCTCTTAGTCCATCGGGTTGTACCATTCTTTTATCAAGGCCCCGATTGTAGGTTGGCTAGAACTCTGAGATGTGGTTCTGGAACTTTAGTTACTCAAAATGGAATCTTGCATTCTTATATTCTATATTTTTCAAAATTGTCAAAAAATTGCAGATATTATTCTCGCATGTTTTCTTCATGCTCCCATGTAGCATATTCAGGACCATAGCAGTTCCTCGCATGTTTTCTTCATGCTCCCATGTAGCATATTCAGGACCATAGCAGTTCCTCGCATGTTTTCTTCATGCTCCCATGTAGCATATTCAGGACCATAGCAGTTCCATTGAACCTTTACTAGCCCTATGGATTTGTTTATGAGTTCTTTGAATTTCTCGTCTATGATGCATATTGGTTCCACTCAGAAATCTCCTTCGTGTTCCACCTGGATCACAGTCCAACAAATTATGTGATTAGGGTAAAGCACAAAATTCTTTAATAATGACACATGAAAAACATTATGCATTCTTTGGCCAGCGTCATAATCTTAGTGAACTTTTTTCCTTCACTTTAAAAAAAACATGTTCTCCCACTCTAAAATCTCTGAAAGCTTTATTCTTGTCCGCATAAATTTTCTGTCTATTTTGGGCATCTTTTAAATTTTGCTTGATCTTTGTCATATGTTATTCCATTTCCTTCAACAATTTTTTCCCAACAACAGCTCGGTCTACTGGATTATCCGAAATCTTTAGTGTATTACACTTCCTTCCACACCATGCTTCAAATGGAGTCATTTTTAATGAGACTTGATACCCATTATTATTATTATTATTATCTTCCCAATTTGATGACTAGTCCATCACATACATTCTAAGCATGTCCTCAATTATTATGTTAGTTTGGCAACTTCCTTCATGTAGATTTTTGTAATATTTGTTTCCTTGTGTGTAGTCTTTACTGTTATATAATGTGTTGCCTTAATTAATCTATCAACCACCGCCATGATGCAATCATACTACTTCACTATTCTGGGAAGATTAGTAATAAACATTGTGACGATTTTCCACTTCCATTCTGGAATGAGCAATGGTTATAACAACCTTGTTGGATGTTTATGTTTAGTCTTCACCTTCTAACACTCTAGACATCTGACTATGTATTAGCCACTTCTTTCTTCATTTCAGGCCAAAAATATTGGCTTCTTACAACTGCAATTGACTTCTGATATCATGGGTGCCCAGCATACGACACATTGTGCATTTCCCTCAACATTGTATTTTCAGGTCACTAGTATTTGACACATATATTTCCTATATACATGAGTATTCCATCCTCTTGCAACTCATAATATTCAAATTTTTGTTGTAAAATTTCTAGCTGTAATGTTTCTTTTATTGCAAAATAGTGTTGATTTGAATTTGTTGTTGCAATAATTTTATCTTTCAGATTAGTCATGTACATGTTAATGGTTGCAATATGCATTTCATGATCTCTCCTACTAAGTGCATCAACCACTTGATTCTATTTTTCTTTGATGTGGTTAATCTCAAATTCATATTCACTAAGGAATTCCAGTCATTTTGTTTGTTTGGAATTTATTATGGGCTATCCAAACAAATGCTTCAGACCATAGTGGTTTGTCTTTAGCTAAAATTTCCTCCCCATGAGATAACGTCTCCACATTTTTAATGCATGAATAATGACTCCTAATTTTAGGTCATGTGTAGCATAATTTCTCTCATGTTGTTTTAATCTTCGAGACTCATAGCATACCACGTGATCATTTTGTGTGACGAATCCATCGAGCCCTTCCTTCCACGCATCAGTGGACACAATGAAACCTTCATCTGGATATGTAATCTTTAATATTGGTGCACTTGCCAATATGTATTTTAGTTGCTGAAAGCTCTCTTCACACTTGGGAGTCCATTCAAATTTCACTCCCTTCTTTTGCAAAGAAGTGATTGGGCTTGCAATATTTGAGAATCCTTTTATGAATCTTTGGTAACCCTTCTTTTGCAAAGAAGTGATTGGGCTTGCAATATTTGAGAATCCTTTTATGAATCTTTGGTAATAACTAGCAAGGCCCATGAATGATCTTGCATATGTCACATTTCTTGGCACTAGACATCCTCTAATGGCCTCTATCTTCTTGAGATCAATCGTTATCCATTATGCGGAAATTATATACCCCCAAGTAGTGATTCTTCTTTTGATAAAAGATGCATTTACTTAGCTTATAATACAATTTATGCTCTCTTAAAACTTGCAACACCATTATTGAATGTTGCTCATGTTCCTCCTCTGTCTTTGAGTAAATTAGTATATAATCCAGGAACACAATTACAAATGTGTTCAGGTATGCCCTGAACACTTCGTTCATCAGGCAAATAAAAACAATTAGGGCATTTGATAGTCCAAATGGTACTACCGTGAATTCATAATGTCTGTATCGTGTCCTGAATGTTGTTTTGTTGATGTCTTCTTCCTTAAATATCCTCTCTTGATGATAACCTAATCTTAAGTCAATTTTGGAAAAATTCTTGCTCATTTCAATTGATCAAATAAGTCATTGATCATTGGCAAAGGATATTTGTTCATTATGGTGACCTTATTTAGTTGTCTGAAATCAATACACATCATTAAGGTTCCATATTTCTTCAAAAAAAGAACTAGGGCACCCCAAGGTGACACACTTCTTTAATGTGTATATACTCCTTCTTTAACAATACTTCAGGTTGCATTTGCAACTCCTTCAATTATGGTGTGCCCATTTTGTATGGTGTCTTGGACACTGTGACATCTCCTGACACCAAACAAATAGAGAAATCAATGTCTCTCTTTGGTGGAAATCCTGGGATTTCCCCCTAAACATCTTCAAAATCCCTCAAGACTAGATGGTATTCAATACTTTCCACTTAAACTTTGATTACCTCTCCCATATGGGATGCAAAATATGACATCCCTTCCTGAAACTATTTTTCAACTACATAGCTGAAATTTTTCTAACAACAACAACTCTTGGAATGTCTTGAACCTAGCCTTGCTTCCCTTCTTCATCAAGACATGTGATTGTCTTGTTGTAACATTCTAGGACAACATGGTGTTTTTCCAACCAATCCATGCCAATTAGACAATCATATGAACCCAATGGTATGATGTTCACGTCTACCTTTGTGATGAGTCCATTCATGTCTATTGGACCATATTTAACTATCTCAACTGACCAAGATTTATTATGCTTACTCCTTTATAAGCGAAATCTTTCAACAATGTTAGAGTTTATATAACTATATCTATCTCCAAAATCAATTAAAATTTCTATGGACTGGTTATCAATCGTACCTTCCACTTCAATCATGGGGGATTGATATTGTTCTTGCTTGTTGTCCAAGGCTTCATAAATCCTTGGCATGTTTGTTCCCATGTCTTCAATTGTTTGTCATTTTGAATGTTGTGGACAGTCCCCATTCTTTCACCTTTGTGAGAGTAGCCCCTATATAAGTGATTTTCCACACATCCCCAACATTGTACAGGTTGATGCCTTGGCCTTTTCCCAAATGAATCTACAGTCTTGTGCTCATTTTGGGTTGATTGACCTTGTTGATCTTCTTAGACCTTGCTCTTGAAAAATGGTGGCTTAAAACCTTTCTACCTTTGATCCTTTTTACCTTTCATCTTGTCATTTGAAGCTTTTTGGAAGACTGACCTTTCTCTGCTTTGCTCATAAAGATGCTTTTTCTCTCCTTATGGCTTCCTTCAAAGTCTCGTGGTTATCATATTGGATCTTATTGTTAGAATATGATGGATGTGTTTGTTTAACCATAGACAATATCACTATTGT
>CBVK0100883228.1:0-10123 GCA_900067695.1 Picea abies | reverse complement strand
CAACGTTAAAGGAAGAAAGTTCAAGGGGATCCAAAGTCCACTGTTGGTCATTGATTTGGGCACTCCTTGATCAATCGTTGAGATCTGTGCTCCTTTTAAATGTAACATGAAAAAAGGTCAAATATCTCTTAACACTTAGGATAAAATCATTTTGTGGGTCGCGTTAGGCCCCCTTTCTTCCTTTTTTCACCAAGGGGTTATTTCCAAATGTAAATACCTCAAAATAACTCAAAATAAAAGATATTTTCCAAAACATTTTGCAAATGTTTATTGGAATAAGGCATGCTAACCTAGATCCTAATCTAATTACATAACACAATGACCTAGCTTAAACTGTTGGACCAATAATTACTCTAGCCTAAGATATTTGGCCAAGATTAGACTGTTTGGCCAAATTTATTCACTAACCTATCTTATTTGGCCAAGATTAGACTGTTTGGCCAAATTTATTCACTAACCTATCAACATAAATTTAAAGGGTTTGATCATGGTTAGACAGTATGAATCAAACCAAGTTTATTTCATGGGGATTTATCTTTTTCTCTTATTTTATATTTTTATACCCTCTTTTTATTTTTTATATATTTTTTTCTTTGTGTTTTCTTTTATTTTCTTTTTATTTTCTTTTCTTTTGTAAATCATTTGCAGAATAAAACATTATTTACAATACAAAACAACTAGATGAAGAGAATCTAATCACCAGATGATCCTATCAAATATAGGGTTATAACAATGGCTCCACTTGGGGATGGTGCTCTCCTTGTGAGGTGACAAGAACCAACTACTTGTTGCTTTGAATCTTCTTCTCCAGTCCCTTTTCTGCATCCTGATTTTCTTTATTCAAACTATAAATCTAGTGGTCCTAATCAGTGGCTTAAGGCATTCTCTTCGGTCTCTAACCATCTGATAAAAAGCACCCACACATGACATAAAAGGAAAAGTTTTTTGTACAATGTAATGAGTGAAAAGAGATCTTCATTCTAGTGGAACATAGTGTTTAAGCATTCTTCCATTGAAACGTCCTCCTGACAGATCTTCTCCATCCATGTCCTTGATTAGGAATGCATTGTTTCCTCTATAAGCATGGATTATGAAAGGGAATTTCCATAAATTTTAAAACTTTCCATGCTTTCCCTTGTCTTCATTTATTGAATCCCATTTCAGTACCATATCACTCAATTTGAAATCATCATCCTTGGTTCTTCTACTATAGATTTTCTTTATGCTCTCTTGAATCACCTGAGTCTGGTTATAAACCTCCTCTCCGGAATGTTGGAGATGTATCATCTGATTGATCCTTCTTTGGATGTCATTCGGTTCTACCTATAATTCTTGTAATAAATTCATAACAAGAACACCCAAAGAGGTGGGAAAAACAACATCCATTCCATACACCAACTGATATGGATACATACCAATTGACCTCTTTGTAGTTAGCCTATCTTCCCAAATTGCATGTAAAAACTTGTTGTGCCAAGACTTCTTGTTTTCCCACAACATCTTCTTGATGATATTAACTAAGATCTTATTAGAAGATTCTATCAATCCATTTTCCTGAGGGTAATAGGATGTAGAGTGTCCTAAAGTGATATGATACTTTCTTCAAAATTCTATCATCTTTTTTGATCTGAAAGCTACTGCATTATGAGTGATTATCTTCCTAGGGCATCCAAATCTAGAGAGAATGTTAGTTTCCAAGAATTTTATAATCACAATATCAGTGGATTTCCTGGAAGGTACAACTTCAATCCACTTGGTGAAGTAGTCAGTAGCTAAGAGGATCCACTTGTGTTGTCCTAATGAAGGTGGGTGAATCTCTCCAGTAAAATCCAAACCCCATTGCTAAAATGGAGCTTCAACCGAAATAGGATTCAAGGGTAAAGGAAAAAGTTTCCTCTTTCCTTCAAAGATCTGGCATTTGTTACAGGAGGTTACCTTTTTATGGACATCTTCAAACAAGGTTGGCCAATAGAAACTAGATCCAAGTATTATGTTAGCAATAGCCTTCCAATTTAAATGCCCACCACAATCTCCTTCATGGAACTCCTACAAATATTTGTCATCTTCATCTTTCAATAAACAATTCAGTAAAATTCCTCCAGCATCTTTCTAGTAAATATTTCCATTCAGAATGAAATATTTCAAAGATTTAAGTTTTAAAAATCTATCTTTAGTTTTTGTCAAACTAGGAGGAGCTTGTAAATGATGCAAGACAAAGATAAGGTGTGAGTACCATGGATAATTTGCGCATACCTCTTTGACATGTGGATTCTCCTTCTCTCCTTGTTCATCAACTGCAACTATAAAGTTTATATCTAAAGCGTGAAAATTTGATTCGGCCATAAGTTTGGCTAACCCTTGACCCTTGATCAACTTGGTTGGTTTTATATCCATATCATACTCAAGGATCACAGCAATCCATTTACCTCTTCTTCCATCTGGGTTATCTTGAGTCAGAATATCTTTCACCACTGCATTGGGAACATAAGGATTGATATGTGAGTGAAGAATGTATACTCTAAAATCTTTAATTACTTTTACCAAGGCAAAATCCTATTTCTCCATGATGTTGTAGTTCAATGCAGCGTCTCTCAACGATTTGCTGAAAAATGATATAGGTTGTTCATGGCCTTCACTGCTTTTCTGCAAAAGGACTGTTGCAATGGTATGCTCATAAGAAAAAGATAATAAGTAGAAATATTTAGTATAATCAGGACTGATTAGTACAGAAGCTTGTGTCAATGGCAATTTCACTTGATCAAAGGACTAGTTAGCTTATGTGTTCCACTTTATTTTTGTATCTATTTTAAGCATGTTTTTTTATGTTTCTGAGGAGTTCTGCCAGATTAGGGATAAATCTTCTCAGAAAGTTTATTTTTCCTATGAAAGACTGCAATTCCTTAATGTTTCTTGGATGGTCTATCTTCTGGATGGTTTCAATTCTGCTAGGGTCTATCTTGATTCCATATTTAGATATGACGTGCCCTAATAGTTTACCCTCCTCTAAACAAAACAAGGTTTCTTGGGATTGTGTGAGATTCCAAACTTCCTTCACTTTTCAAAAACTCGTCTGAGGTGTTGTAAGTGTTCTTCATTTGTTTTTTAATAGACAGTTACATCATCCAATTATATGACAATAAATCTCCCCTTTCCATCCACGAAAGCAATGTCCATTGCTCTATAGAATGTGACACCAACATTCATTAAACCAAAGGTAATTTTCACATACATGAAATTTTTCCCAAGGTGTAGTGAACATTGTTTTCTCTTGGTCATCAGGGTGGAAAAGGACTTGGTTATATCCAGAAAAACCATCCAATAATGAGATTCTACTAGATCCAAGTACCTTTTGTAAGATATGATCCATTTTTGGCAGAGGATAATTGTCTTTAAGTGAGACTTTGTTGAGGTTCCTGAAATCAATGCAGAGCGTGATTTCTCCACTCTTTTTGCTGGTAGGAACTAAATTAGAAACCCATTTTCAGAACCTTAAAGGGACAATGATTTTAGCATCATACATTTTCTTAATTTCCTTTCAATTAGGGGCATTAACTTGGGGGTTAATTCTCCTAAGTTTATGCTTGAAAATATTATGTTCTTCTTTTATATAGATTTTGTGTTGTATGATACTGGTGTCATAAGATTTCAAATATTCATACCTCCAAGAACAAACATCTACAAATTCTTTGAACAATTCAATTTATTTATGTTTTTGCTCAGAAGGTAAAGATTTGAATAATTTAATCATTTTAGGTTCCTCATCTGTTCCTATGTTACATTCCTCAACATCTTTCCCAGTAGGCTCAATTTTTGTCTTTTTTTCTACATCATTGAAATCAAATAGTCCTTCCAATGGATTAACCCTCTAGGCAGTATGTTATCTTTTAATTGCAAAAAATATGAATTTTATTCTTTTTCATTTATTTCTTCTGAATCTAATTTATTTATAGTGTCATTATCACTATGTAAATCAATGTTTTCACACTCAAATTCATTTTTAAACTGCAAGAAATCATCAATCTGTTCATTATTACCAAACACTTGCTAGTACCTGATATTATCTAGGACAATAGGTCTTCATTTCACCTCTATTGTGTATTAGTGATTTGGATTGAAAGGTATTTTACAAGTTGTTGTTGAAGTAGCCAGTCCATTTGCAAGTATGTTTTGGCCTCTAGGAGTCACTTGCAAGTCATATTCAGTAAAACATTGTAAAAAATACAAAACAATATTTATATAATCCCTGAGCCTATGGTGTTTGGCAGAATGCTCACCTTTGATTTGTTTATTGATAAGTTCATAATCACCTCTTACTGAAATTCTTTTTGCACCAAGATGTTTCAACAATTTCAGGCCAAGCATCAATGCTTCATACTTAGCTATATTATTGGTACATTGGAAATTTAATTTATAAGAATGGCTTTCTAAATACCTTTCTTTTGGATTATGTACCCACACCCCAACTCCAGATCCTTCTTTACTGACAGATCCATCAAAATATAAACTCTATAGAGGCTCTGTTGGTTCATAATTTTGTATTGTCACTATTTTATTTTCCTCGGGGGTTGTTTTACTTTCCTCCAGGTTACACACATCATCTTCCAATTGTGCAATTTGACTATCCATGTCACCATTGTTTGCACCCAATTCGTCACTTGGTGAGCAAAGAAAGGGTGCTTACATGCCCAGTTGGGCTCTGCTAGGCATGAAAACTGTAGAGTAAAAGGTTAGAAAGAGAAACAACAAAACTATAAACTAGAAATAAATTAAAACAAGTTAAAACTATGAGCATATAGAAAAACGAAAAATAAATACAAATGGACCAATATCACCAATGTATAAGCTGATCTATTGATGAAATCCAAAGACACAATGAAGAAAGGGGACTTGGGTCCCTTCTTTCTCCAATGGAAGGCTCTTGAGGCCCTCACTAGCTTGCTCTCCTTACAAAGAAAAGATGAAAATGTGGGTGAAAGAACTCCAAGCTTATCCACTCAAGAGAGGGGTGAATAGCTCTATGAAATGCAGCTTGTGATGTTTATTGCCAAAGAATGAGTCCTTAGCAATATTAGCATCATAACAATACATAAAATTCCTTGAGAAAATGGTGGTTATTCATGGCTTTTTATAGCCTAGCATTGGGTGATAATATAACCTCTTTGGAGTGTGAAAAGGGGCTCTTTAGGGCTCAATTAGGTCTTTGACTAGCCCACCATGAGGATTGAGCTCGGATTTGGTGTCAAATCGGCTTGGGAGCTGATCCATTAGTGGACCAATTTCAATAAATGCGCCGTTTAGTAGGCGCGCGGGTTTTTCGCCCAACAGCCGCACATCGTGCGCTGATGCGCGCATTGTACGTTGTTGTTACGTGCATATGCGCGCGCACCCAGGTTCTGTAAAGCACCCTTCAAATTTTTGGTCATTTTGTATAGTTTTTTTACCCTTTTGCTATGTTGTGGAATCAATCTTGTGCCATGAATGACTTCCTTCCTGTTTTGACAATGCGGAGTTCTTGTCGCCATGTGCGGATGAAATTTCAGTGATAACAGATGCCCCCTGATGGATGAGGTTAGGAGCAAAACGTATAGCCGAAATCCATCAATGTTTCTTTTACTGAGAATGGTGTTGTAAGGGAGAGCAAGAGTGGGACCATGTAGAGCAATCCTTTGGAGAAGAAAGGAACCGGTAGAACCCGACCTTCCATAAGGTGTGTATCAATATACAAGTGTGTACAAATGAGGCAGGCATGCCCCATGCTCATGTGATGTAACTCTGAAGAAAAAATATCTGAAGTGTTGGTGTAGATAACTGCAGCGCCCTTGGGGGCGGAATGATAAAGGCAGAAGACAAGACTACAAAGGAACATGCTCGGAACCAGCGGTAATGGTCGCGGAAGTCAACAGCGATGGTGATGTGGGCATTGGTGGCCCTACCAAGTTCAGAGGTCTTCGGCAACTGATAATAAAAACTGCAATAGTCGCAAAGTAAGACCTACCGCAACATGAGAAAGTTTTGGCGTCGAATGTTATGGGGGTCAATGACATCAGGGAGCAATGGTGTTTCCCCCGTGCTGTCCGAGATCTCTCATTGAATGGAAAATGAGAATCAAGATACTGTCACCCTTCTGGAAAATTGTGTTGATGTTGATAAAAAAGGGGGACATGACTCCTAGAAGAAAAGGGCTTTGCGGAATCTACTGTGGTGAGGAAGTGGCAGAGGTACATGGACAAAGTCAAGAAGTGGGAAGACTTCAGATTGCCCTTGGTTGGAGGGTGCATGATATAAGGCATGGCCACAACCGTGTGACAAGATCAAGTGTCAGGGGGATGACAAGATTAGGAATAAGTTGTGCCAGAGGCGGGACAAGGTGAAAAAATTCAGAGGATAAAGGGAAATGACCTGGGTAGCACTCGGAAGATATAGATGATGCAGGTGGGGGAAATGAGAAGTAATGCTCCAACCAAGGGTGACATGGGTTGTGTGTGGCCAAAAGGAAAGTAGGTCACCAATAGTAAAGAAAAAAGAAATGTGTTTGTACAATAAAGAATGAATAATTTTGGGGGAAAATGTACGAATACAAAAATGGGTGCCCCAGTGTGAAATGAGTGCCCCAGGGAGGGCGGAAATTTCTAGGAAAATTGATGAAGGGTGGTGGCCCCATTGGCGAGTTTCTATATGAGGTAGGTGAAATGAAGATAGGTTCGCAGATGGGAAAACTGATGGTGGATGAAATGGTGGGTTCATGATCCTGTGGAGGTGTAGGTAAAAAAGAACATAACCATAAAGTGATGAGCTGGGAGTCCATATGGGAAGCTAGAAAAATGAGGAGAAGAAGTATGTGGTTAATTCGCAACATGATGAAAGACTACCGGGACTCCCATCCCTAAAGGGTACTGAAGAACAACATGAGTGTCAAAAGGGAAAAAAGGTGCTATGAATGAGACAACTCATGTGGGTAAGAGAGCTACCGGGTACCAGTACCAAAAATGCAAATGGAGGTGTGAGTACTGCAGAGCCGGAAATGGGTATCCTAAAGGCTAAAATCAGGGGGTGTGACTTGGAATGTAAATGCAATATAGCGGGAGAGACTACATGCCAGTGCTGAGTATATACCTGAAGGAATGATATGAAGAGATGATGACCAAGTAACTGCACATAGAACAACCAAATACCCAAATTGAACAATATCTGAAGATAATAAAAAATATGAACATGTATTAGATAAATGTGGCAATGCATGTGCGTACCTGGCCATGATATGAAAAAAAGGCACCCCGAGGGCTCAGGATGAAAAGTGGCCCAGGGACAACCATGATGTAGGTGGCGGGACGCTGATCTCGTGGCTGAAGACGGTTCGAAAAATGGACGCCGTGGGCTCCCGGAATGGTGAGTGGAAGTTTTGGCAAAAAGCCTATATACAGCTATAGGGCCCACATTGCCACCTCATTTGTACCTGCTGCTACAGTGAGTTTCTGAGTAGATTCAGAGGAGATTGAGTGATTCTGGGAGCACGAGGTATCTGATCAACAGTGTGTGAGTTTCAGGTTAGTGGTCTGATCATCTTGCATAGCAATAGGTTTCCAATTTTTGGGCAGGGTAGGTACGAGGGGTCGTACAAGGGTTTTGGGGGGTTTTTTGATAGGGTGTGGGCCCACATGCATGGGTTACTCAGTGGAAGGCGCGCATGCGTGCGTGCCTGTACACTGAATAAGTGCACATTCGTGCGCGTGAGTAGGAATTTAAGGCATGCCCTAGGGGCGCGCCTGTGGGGTAGACAAGCACGCATGAGTGCGCACCTGTGGGGTGAACAGGCGCACTCCAGAGCGCGCCTGTGGGTTTGACAAGCATGCCCTAGCGCACGCCTGTATTGTGAATAGGTGTGCTCACGAGCGCGCCTGTGGGAAAAATAGGCGTGCATACGTGCGCGCCTGTATAGTGAATAGGTGCGCATGTGTGCGCACCTGTGGGTGGTAAAACCACGCTTTTGAGGCAAGGTTTTAGGGTAAAAAATGAGCCTTTTTGATGTATGGGATGGTTGCCTAAGATAATCTAGGACTCTGGGTTGTGTGCAGGTGGCGAGCAGTGATCATGGATGTGCGGTGGCGTGAGCGAGACTGGTCACAGTTATGGGATGTTGTGGCCAAAGCACAGCCTGCAGTTCTAGCGGCTTTAGCAACCAGTGGGTTGCTAAAGTTCTTTGAGTGCCCGTTGATACGGGTACAGGAGTATTTACTCTAGTTCCTGCTCCAGATGTAGATCCCAGATCAGCACTGCTTCCTCATGCGAGGAGAGCAGATCCCCTTCACTACGGTGGAGGATATATACTTCTTGACGGGGCTCCCCTTCTGGGGAACACCATTGCCGGCAGATCCTGTGCTGCCGAGGGACACTCATTTGCATACTGTCATCGAGAGATATTGCTTAGGCGAGCGCTACATGGCTGGGACAGTAGTGAGTATCAGTGGGATAGATGCCCTGCTGTATCATTGCATAGCAGTGATGATTATTCGAGTGTACAGGTCACTGGCGACCCACCGGATCAGTGGTGCTGAGTTGTTCTTGATGGAGAGGGTGGTGGCGGGCCGTGAGCGGTTCGCCTGGGGCCTGACCCTGCATGTGCGGATGATCGCGCAGCTGGATCGTTGTCGGTCCACAGGCACCAGGGAGTTTGCTTTTGGCTCCATCTTGGTAGCCTATTTCTTGGAGAGGGTGTCGATGCTGCGTCCGAGGGTGCTATTAGAGGCCGGGGGCACGAGAGCCGCGCTTGAGGTGGTGGTCCACGATTTTGGTTCACCACGGTGGTGGCGAAGGCGGACACTATTTTACTGCGCAGGCGGCACAGATCTGGCGGCAGATGCCGCAGGTCATACTGCAGTACCCCTATGCTGGGGTGGACTTTCGGGGGGACTCGGACATGGTGTTGCCTCCTGGGGAGGTGTTCGACCATCGAGGTATGTTGTGTACTTGTATATTTTGATTTAGGCTGTGATTTTGATATACCAGTTTATATTTATGATGGATAGATACTGATACGATCGGTTGTTGCTTGTTTTGTGCATGTGCAGACTTGGCACCTCGCGGGCGCGAGGTGGAGTTGTATAGAGCGCCGGTGCAGCGAAAGCCAGGGAGACCTCCATGTGGAGAGAGGTGTGGAGGAGATGAGGCGGCGAGGCGACCTACAGAGCCTGAGAGACCGGTGAGGAGGCACCAATTTGATGATCCTAGTGCAGGGCCATCCCACGCTCCTCCGGCGGTGACCGGAGGTGACCTTGATGATGTACACCAACGTCTAGAGACGGTTTTTCAGGATGTGCCTGAGGGCATGTGGATTCATATCCAGGACGAGGAGTTCCTGGAGTAGTGTATAGGATTACTGCCACCATGGCGGTCCATTGTGCGATGAGCAACTGTGCTTGCCGCCATGACTAGTGGGTGCCTGCTGCCGAGGCAAGAGGGTCCTGCAGGTGCTCCACCACCACCACCTGGGGCAGGTAGGGGTGGGCCAACACCTCCTCCTGAGGGAGGAGTAGCCGGGGGTGCGATAGAGGCACCCTGATGTATCATGTATTTTGTATACTGTTTTTGATAGGCTGGTGAGAAGATTTTTTGTACCGAGATGTGGTACGGGCCGGAGGGCCAGTGTATTTTTGTTTTATGTAAACATTCGGATGGCCAAGGAGGCCATGATATATATGAGTATACATGTTTTTGAGATCCAAATGTGGTTTACATGTGTTTTTTGTGTTGATGTTGATGATGTTGATTCTATCTATATGTTGTGACAGGATATATGTGATGTTTATGTATGTGTAGCTTGATGTGATATATTCCAATCTAGCACCATGTTAGCTATGTCATTTGTTGTTTGATTCAATTCTCTTGGAATATGTGTAAATGTAATGGAATCAAAATGTCGAGATAATAATCTAACCTGCAGGTATTTTCGAAAGAGGCACGGATCGCGTACATGGTACATATTGTTGAGTTGGAGAACGACCAGTTGAGAGTCGAGAAAAATGCTAAGGTGACGAATATGATGATGTTGGGTGTCAGTCAAGAGGCCAATGATAGCCGTGTATTCGGCTTGGTTATTGGTTGCTGGTCCTAAACAGATGCCGCTGGA
>CBVK0100883205.1:0-12346 GCA_900067695.1 Picea abies | reverse complement strand
GCCTCAACAATGAAACCCTAGGGGAGAAAGGCTCACTAAGGTGTAGAAACTCTAGGCCTTAATGCTCTCCTCCTTTAGTTCAATGGCAAGATAAAAATCGGCTAGCTTGAGTTATGGATGCAATGGCCAAGGACAAGAGAGTTTAATGATGAAGTGTTGCTATTGCAAGGCTTCATCAATCAAACCCTAGGGAAAATGACTCACTACGGTGTAGAAACCCTAGGCCTTAGTGTGTTTTCTCCTTCCTTGGGTCAAAGACAAGATGAAAAATGGCTAGGCTAGAAGAATATGGATAGAGTGTTGCTATGGTAAGGCTCTATCTTACTTCAATAAATCAATTAGCTCTTAATCTTAGTAGGGATATGAGACAAGGACATTAACAAGTGCTTGTCACCTAGGGTTTTATTCAACAATTTATAATAACAAAATGCAAGTAAACAAAAACACAACCATTCAATTAAGAAGTGTTGCAGAAATTCACTTACATAAACCAAGATTTCATGTGACAAAACCCTAGTTGTAAACATTCAACCAAGAGAAATGCCAAAAATGCCAAGAAAATGTCTCCTTCAACAAGTGCACCTCAAAACTTAAGCCAAAACCCTAGAAGAGGGCGCAAATTTCAGACCTCACTCATGTGTGAGTGAAAGATGAAGAAAATATGAGAGTGAAAACCCTCAATATATACCATACCAAGTGACCTTATCAAATCTTAGGTCACCAAAAGGCCGACAAGGCCAAAACACCGAAATAATACTGTTTTACATTAAATTTCATAATTTAAAACCCAATCAAGCAAAAGTGACTCGTCATCCCCTTTCTAGGGTGACGTTAGCCCTTTTTAGGGCAGCATAGGCCTCTTGGAGCAAAACGTTAGCCCTCCTTGGGCTTCTCCAAGCTGCCGCACGTGCCACACTGCCATAACTGTCTCCCCAAAACATCCACACTGCTGGATGACGTGATAGACATAATGGGTGACGTTTTGGGCCTTCTAAGGCCAACGTCTCAGTGGAAAGGGCACAACCCCCCTGGATACAGGTCTTCTTAGCTGCCTCTGGTGGAACGCTCTGCTCTTCCCTTGTGCAAACACTCTGTCCCCTGCTGGGGTCTTAGCATCCATCTGGTGGGCTCTTTAGCCCCATGGAGATCCGAACTAATCATCTCCCCATATGTACCTGTCCAATGTGGTACTTGTCCATCGGGCATGATCCTGCACATCAACATATACGCCCTCCATGGGCTCATAATTCACAGGGATCATAGAAATGTCAATTACATCTAATCATCAATATTATTAAACATGTGCATAAAACCACATGTGCATAAAACCCCTTTTACCCAGTCAAGTGCTCAAAGACATTATATAAATCTGCAATGCAAGTTTTGAGGAAGTGATATCAAACTCAACACCATCTCACCAAGAAAAAAAATAGCATTATGATATCCATCCAACATTAGGGTGCAAAAAGGTGAGCTCTCAAAACCAATCCTCTTTTCTTACATAGCCTTTAAGTCTCATTCCATTTGTCCATCTCATCCAAAACATTAACTATTTTAATTACTAAATGCATATTACTCACCCACCCATGTGCCACTCCATGAACATGTAGTTCTTTATTTAAAATGAAAAATAGAGATTATTCATCACATGATAACCTCTTCTCCTATTTTGACTCTTAGAGGTTCCCTAGATCCCTTTTTTTCCCTCATTGAGTGGATGCACATGGAATTACTATTTTTGAGCCTCGACAGTTAGCTCAAGTAGGCATGAGTCAGATGTGAGATCTCTCCCCCAAAGTTGGGGAGAACGGGTTCAACTCTCTCCACCCCCTCGGGTTCAAGCTCCATAATCAGTGCCGATGATTTACCATGTTCATCGTCAATGGATCATGAAGAAGTACTTGGAAGGTTTCCGTGAGGTATTTTCCTTGAAAGAAAACAAAAAATACTATTTTATATTTAAATAAAATTGTTTTTGTTTGCATTTATCTCACCCCCTATTTATATGCATTTCCATTTACAATTATAAAACAAGTTCTATTTTCCTTTTCACTAAACGTGTGCATAAGTCTATATGATCAATCAAACCACTCACACAATTAATTCAATTCCCATGGTAAAATAAAATGAATATTTCAAAGGATACTTTTCTCCCAAAGTATTCATATATACAAATACACATAAACCAATTCAAATTCAATACTAAGAGTGAGACCAAGTTACCTTAGAGCCTTCAAGTATTCAGTACCAAGAGCTAGACGTAACCTCTACAACTCTTCAAGTACCCTACACCAAGAGCTAGACATAACCTCTACACTCTTCAAGTGCATGATACCAAGGGTGTCATGTCCCTACATTCCCTTCAAGCACTAGATATTGGTATCTACCAAGAATACCATGTTCCACATGTGCTTCAAGTATCATTTTTCAATGATGGGAGGCAATGCTATGATTAGTACTTAACTAACCCAAGTCATTCAATACCACTGACAAACTAATGGTCACTGAGGAATAAATGTTGACACCTTATTGCATGCCCCTTAGTAATACCTCAGAAGTGATAGAATATCTAGCCTACCCTTATGGAAACACATAACCTCTAAGAAAAAACATTAAAACGCATGTTTTTCAACCCATTACACATTAGGGAGGCTAGTGTTGACCAAAAAATCTTCTTTAGGCTCAACATGATGTTTATCACTTTAAGTTCTTCATAAGTGGGCCTGAGGGTTGCTCTTAGCAACCCGTTATGTTATGGTCTCAATCAAAGATAGTGATAGGATTCATAATTACTATGTCCCTTTCCCATTAAAGAGTATCAATGGGTTGCGTTTAGAGCTTTCATTTGAGCACATAGTGAGTTATCAAACACTAGAATAGTATTAGGTAGAAATTTCAAGTCACTTGATACCAGTTTAAGTCATTTAAGGGGTTTAGGTTTAGTTTGGTCAGTGCCTCCAGAATCAGTGCCTTTGAGGGGTAGTAGGGATAAATGGATTTCAAATTCAAATTTTTCCATAGCATATTATCGCATGTTGGACATTTGTATAATGATCATCAATACCCTTGTGTCCATCAACATCTTGACAATACCTAAGCAGGCCCATTCCAACCTTATTTGGCTTCTCCTGAAATCAAGATATTTTCCCCTAGGGAATACCTTCCTAAGATAATGTTTGAGTTTTGAACCATTCCCATATCATAATTCCCTATGTCAAAGCTCCTTGGTTCATATTTCAAGGATTGAGGACTTAGTTTGCAAAAAATTCAAAGTTGTTCATATTTCAAGGATTGAGGACTTAGTTTGCAAAAAATTCAAAGTTGGCCCCTTTCGCTTGCCACTAGGCAGGTCCCGTGAGAACATGGTCTTCCACGGGAAATAAAATGAAATATGTTCATTGTGTGGAAAATATATTGGTTTCACCCTGCAAGCATTAGGATAATCTTTCCAATGGGCTATCATGAGCTTGGTTCTGAGTTCGTGTGACTAGTCTATGAAGGGTGTGACTTTTATATCTCTTAAATGGAAAAAATCCATAGCAGTGACATACTGGTCATTTTTTGTTTTGATATCTTACTTGAAAGTAAAATCAATCCTAGAGGTGATGTAGTACAGTGTGATACCTTTCCAACGGTATATCTTATGCCTAGTTCTGACCCCCAATTGATGAGAACAAGATTTCACAAATTCATGACTAGTTTCAAAGGTCAGGTTGGTAACAATGGTTCAGGGTTTAAAAACATTATTGTTTATAAGATCAGAATCAAGAAATCAAGGATTCTGTGTTGTAATAGACTCAGAGGCCTTTCCAACGATGTCTTATTTTCCTTAGTCCAACATCATATGACCTAGTTAGAGTTGTCACAAATCTCTAAACTGGTTGAGTCAGGATGGTCTAACCAACTGGCATGGTAGGGTTTCAGGGTAGTTAAAGAAGTGATTAACAACCTCATCAAAAAATTTCATCCCAACATCATCAGATTACTCAGCGAGACATTTCTATTGATACTTTGTTTTCCTTTATTGGACATCATATGATGATGTGGCACCTTTCACAATATTGAGCATTTTGTGGCCCCCTCAATCAAATCAAGGTTTTAGACCACAAAATTTCATGGCCAAAATTGAGGGGCTAGGTGGCATCAGATTGGATTACTGATGGAATATCCTCGATGGTCTCATCGAGACCTTTCCTGTAGTGTTCTTTGTATTTAATTTTGACTCTATCTCATCCGACATCATTTTTCTCTCCCTCAAGTAAGAGTGAAGGGTTGTCTTGGCACATTTTTCGAGGAAAATAAATAAAATAATAATAATAAATTAAAAAAGGGTGGAAAATCAAGAGTATTCCATGCATCCTATTTGTTGGTTTGAAACCGAGACCAAGGTTCTCGGAGGTTACCAACAAAGGGTACCACTGTAGTAAAAAAGCATTGGCATATTCAACCTTCCGCAAGAGAAGGAGGTCTCACCCAAAGCGCGATAGAGATGTGTGTGGTGAGGAGAATCAAAGAGAGCACATAATTAGAATTAATTATAATCATGGCGAGATTCATACATCAATATGCAAGGGAATTCATAGATAGTGATTAGATGCTAAATCCATATGACATAAGTCATTGTGCAACATAGGAACTGTAATAGCCTAGGTCGAACCCCAATTGTAAATATAATTGTAATGTACATATAGGCTGGTGATCTAGGACATTTATTTTTGGGCTAGAGTGCCTGTGTATATGTATTTTGAGGCCATAGTGTCTGTGTAGTTACAAGGCTAGGGAGCCAGATGCTAAAATGGACAGTGAGCCATCATTGTAATATGTAATCACACTCTGATATCAATAAATTACATCATTGTTGCATACTGATCATACAAAAGAGTATGGGGTGGGTAAACTCCACTAGATAGGGAAAGGGGGATAAGAGTCTAGGAAAGGGGATAAGATAAGGAGGCTTAAGCCCAAAGGAATATTATATTAATATTCCTAAAGTATAAAGTATGGGATATTTATTTATCCTAAGTTCCTAAGGGATGAGAACAAGTCACCAAGTGGAGTCAAATATTGTTCATAAGGTGAAAAGTGGCAAGTTAATATCATGCAAATATATTATGAGAACTTAGTGTAATTTCCCATATTGGCCATCACTTCTCCATCATTATGATCATCACTTTCTCCTACCATCCATACCTTGTTTCCATCATTGTACCTAGACCTAGTATTTTGGAATGAAGAGGCAGGTTGTCAGGCCCGTGTGTTGTAGGAGTGTGTTGTAACTTGTAAGGCCCATAATCATTCTCTCCAGGTGAGATAATTGCTAGAAATTGGTTTCCCAAGGTGCCAAGTGGCAAATACAGGGCTCTGAGATTCTTATCCGGCTTGTTGCTGAAGCCCTGAAAGGGAAGTGGGGTAGTTGAAGGACTGTTGAGAAAAGAAGGGGCACACTTCTTAGGGTGGGACAAGCATGTGGGGAATGAGGGACTGGTGGGACAAGCATGTGGGGAATGAGGGACTATAGGTTGTTAGTTTGAGTTGGCACCTAAGTATGAGTATTTTGGTTGTGGATAGACCTTAGCTTGGCTTAGGATTTCATTTTCCCCGGTGGAGTTTTAGCCCCAACTCGAGGGTGACCCACTGCTGAGAGTTATGAGAAATGTGGTTTATGGCTGGGAGGAACGTGGAAGGTCTGCACGCAGTTGGTGAATTTTAATAAAAGATAAGTGTATTTGATATGCTTGTTCTAATTTCTGTGTGTGCATTTATCAGTTTCTATTATGGGTATTTACTATCTTAATTATAGTTAAGATTTAAGTTTTTAGAATTGCATAAAGTCGTTTAATGTTGTGCATATACAATTTTTTTGACAAATTGTTGGTATAAGAGTTCATAATTTTTAAGTGGCATAATCCTAGCTTGGTGGTTGGGGACACTACATTCATGCTATGTAATGGTGATATATTCAAGTCTCATGGTGGTGTATCCAAATTCATAATAAAGTTAGTAAATTCATGTATGAGTCTTAGGGTTGGAGGCTAAAGAGAAAGGTATTTTAGGTTAAAAAAATTAAATCCATGTCTAAGAGTAGTTAAGGTAAGAAGTCATGATAAATTCGAGTTAAAATTGAAAGATCTAATTAAATTTAGAGTATGAATTGAAGTCAAGTAAAACTCAATGTCGTGAAAAGTAAAGTTATTGACGTGAAATTGATTATATTTCATTGAAAATAAAAATGAAGAAGGGTGCATGATTGGTTGTACCTGACACCCCAAGTTTAAATTTATAGTCAAGTCATTACATGAGAGTTTGTTGAAGTAATGAGTTGTATTCAAGTTGTGAGTCTAGAGTCAAAGTAAAATTTAAGTGAAGTTAAAGTCAAATAAAAGATGGAGACAATCCGAGTTGTAAGTCAAAAGTAGATCATGACAAATCATGACATCAATGCGCCAATTAATTTTGTTAATCTAGTGTGATAGGTGTCTTGTTGGACCTTGATCAATTCTAGCAAGAAACACATTTTTGTAAGCATGTAATTGCAAATGAATGAAGAATATTGCAAGTGTCTTGTTGGATGGAAACATCCCTCCTACGAGAAACAATTTTATGCAGGTATTGTGTGAAATATTCAGAGAAATAACTATGCAAGAAGATGACAAAAGCAGATGAAAAAGAGAGAAGAAGATGACAAAATAAGATGAAGAAGAGAGAAGAAGATGCTAAATCCATGACCGAAGAAGATAACAATAGAAAGAAGACTAATGAAGAATAGAAAAGATGTTGACTCCATGACAAAGAGAATGATAGAGAAAAGTGCAAGCAAGAAAGAGGTTTGGTGGGAAGAAGAATCCCTACAGCTATTGAAGCTTGAAAAATGAAAACTCGGGAAAAGATAAAAGCTCAGAGAGAAGGTCCAAGGTGACTAAGGACCATAAATACCAAAAGAATAGGTTCAGAGAAAGAGACAACCTTGTTGTGGTATCTAGCAAGGTGAGAAAGATTGGAAGAAGAGACACATTGAGGCCTAAAATGAAAGAGAGAATATTGCAACCTTATTTCCCACCATAGGGACACATGGAGGACCCATTGACGATTCCTTGCTAAGAAACACTCTTCTACCTTTGGAGTTCATTGATTTTGAGGGAATTCCACACAAGAAGAGAGAAGAAGATGCTAAATCCATGACCGAAGTAGATAACAATAGAAAGAAGACAAATGAAGAATAGAAAAGATGTTGACTCCATGACAAAGAGAATGATAGAGAAAAGTGCAAGCAAGAAAGAAGTTTGGTGGGAAGAAGAATCCCTACAGCTATTGAAGCTTGAAAAATGAAAACTCAGGAAAAGATAAAAGCTCAGAGAGAAGGTCCAAGGTGACTAAGGACCATAAATACCAAAAGAATAGGTTCAGAGAAAGAGACAACCTTGTTGTGGTATCTAGCAAGGTGAGAAAGATTGGAAGAAGAGACACATTGAGGCCTAAAATGAAAGAGAGAATATTGCAACCTTATTTCCCACCATAGGGACACATGGAGGACCCATTGACGATTCCTTGCTAAGAAACACTCTTCTACCTTTGGAGTTCATTGATTTTGAGGGAATTCCACACTCTGAACCACTAGTAGAGCACGACCAATCGCGGGTTCATCACTGACAACACATGACCAATTGTTGGCTTCAATATTGATAGCCCGCAACTGCCCCTATAGCCTTCTAGATTTGGACAGTTACGAGGAGATCAACGCTAGGTGAGTTGTTTATCTCGTGATATGATCTTGGGAACTCTCAATCCATTCGAGGTTCATTGAGTTCTAAAGATCTAGAAGCATATTCTACCCTCCTCCACCAATCTATATAAGGAAGGCATTCCAAGGGAAAGAGAGGAAGAATCATTTACAGGTAGATGCTACAAAAATTTCCAAGCAACTCTCCTACAGAGATTATTCTTCATATTAAATTAAATTATTACTTCTTTCACGACTCAATTTAATTAAATTATTCTATGGCTAGCAACCAGAAACCCTAAACCCTAAACTCTGAACCCTAAACCCCCTAAAAAACCCTTAACCCTGAACCCTAAAACCCAAAACCTAAAACCTTAAACTCATCAACTTATATGTTATACCTTGTTGCGAAAACAACTCCTCAACTTGATTTTTGAGTCTCAAACATTTCTATTCACAATCTCTCTCAGTGTTCATTGTCATTCCAACAAACTAAGTTGTTAGGACTTGGGCACAAATATATTCCTCTTCCTCCACCAATGCCAAAAGAGGATATTCTTAAATAATATAATGTATTTGATAGACTCTGCAAAATGAAGTTGTTTTTCAAATCTTTGTTTTCAGAAGAGTGTTATGATCCCTTTTAGATTCCAAATCTAAATTGGAACCCACTGTTTCATTCCTCGGAATTGGGTATGTCCCATCTAGGTTGCGCATTCTAATGAAACGTTTTTATGTTGTCAAATTTCAGAAGAAACCAAGGTTCAATAGTCCTCAGTTTACTGAATTGAAGAAACTTCAAAAACTTCCCATAATTATCAAACCAGCTAATAAAAATCTCAGCCTAGTTGTGCTAGACAAAGGTAAATACATTGTTGAAGGGATTCGACAATTTTCAGATCATAATGTCTATGAAGAAGATGAATCGGTCCCTTGGACCCAAATTTATGCATGTCTACAAAGGCTCAAATTAAAATACATAATTAATATTTTAATTGCCAACTGGAATTTTCTTCTACAGGTTGGACCGCAACAGGCAATTGCTTGTGCACTTTACTTCCTATGGAAGTTCATAAAAGTCCTCCTCTAGGCGGACCTATCTACTCGTATTGTGGGTTCATGCTGGAACCATTGTCTAAATTCTTGCATCATCGTCTCCTTGGCATCCTTCTCTCGCAACAAAATCATCTACCAAATTCATTAACATTGTTGCAAGTAATTAAGAAAAAGAGATTTCCACCAAACTGTTTACTCGTAACATTTGATGTGGAGTATTTATATCCTATCACTCCTATTCAAGAAGGTCTCATCACTCTTCAAGAAATGTTGTTGGATAAGTCCTTTCATCAATTCCCAATTGATAAAATCAACATCCTGATCAGTGCATTAAATTGGTTCTTAAATGGAATTTGGTGGAGTTTAATGGAAAGTTTTATATACAATTAAGAGGCACTGCAATGGGTAGCAACTTTGCAGTGGTCTTTGCTTGTCTTTTTCTCTGTCATATTGAACGAGAAATTGGGAGACGCATGTAGCTACCAAACTTAGAATTCTTCAAAAGTTTCATCGATGATGCATTCCTCGTTTGCACAGGATCAACATAGCGGCTACAAGAATATCTTAATTATTATTAGTCAATATACCCAAATAACATCAAGATCAAAGTTTGTATCTCAACCTCCAACACTACTTTACTTGATGTTGTTATTTTTAAAGGACCGTATTTTGAGATTAGTGAACAAATTTCTTCTGCTTTCAAAATCCAAACAACGCTTTTCAATACATTCATTTCTCCTTTTGGAATCTGCGACATCAAAATGTTGTGTTTGTCATAAATGAACTCAAAATATTTTTGCCGTGAGAGAGTTCTTATCAGTTTAAGAAGATTGCTCTATTTAAGTCTTTGGGCTAGAGGATACCCACCAGATTTTAGACCAGTTTGTTTGTTTGTGTAAAGGCAAGAGGGACCCCTTAGTTACAAAGCTAAATTTGTGTGCATCTTCGAGAGATTTGAACTTAGGGGGCACTCTAAACCCTAAAATTCATAACATGTTCTAGCATCACCCTCGTCTACAACACTTTCCTCATCCTTTGGTTTGTACTGCTACCACTATAGCCTTAGGCATACCAATGCAGCCCCTTGTGCGACACATAGGGTAAATCGAGGGTTTTGAACCGGTGACTTCACATAACATAGTGCCTTAACAACACACTCTATCACCGACTATTCTACACCACAAGGGCTATGACCTAAAGTTATAAAGAACATTATGTATAAAGTTTTTTTTATGCATTTTTTACATAAACATTAATTGTCCAAATCAAATTTTATTTCTCCTTTTGTCAATAAAAAGACTAAAACCTATACTTTATGAGGATTCTAGCACATTAGGGTTTTGGAAACTATGCCTTCCTCTATCCTATTTATACACCTCTCCCATTGTAAGAAGAAGTTGTGTAAACCATTGATGAGGCCACCCTTAACCAAAACTAGTTTTGTATAAAAATTTACTTTATCTTACATTGGTGTTACATTCTCCTTATCATTGTTTCCTTTTTTCATAATACCTTGAGTTCTCATTTATCCTTATTTCTTTAATTCATAACTTTAAGTGTATGAGGGAAAAAATCATTTTCATTTGTGTAGCTGGGAATTCTTAGATAAACCAAAGCATATGGGAGGTTGGGGCATTAGAAACATTTTTCTTTTCAATAGGGCCTTGGCCA
This sequence comes from Picea abies, assembly GCA_900067695.1. Classification (NCBI taxonomy): domain Eukaryota; kingdom Viridiplantae; phylum Streptophyta; class Pinopsida; order Pinales; family Pinaceae; genus Picea; species Picea abies. The sequence continues at coordinate 1,902 of CBVK0100883205.1, read as the reverse complement.
AAAACACCTTGTGGCGAGTCTTGATGAAGGAAGGAGCGTGGAATAAGGTGATTAAGGATAAATACATCCCTCACTGATCTATAGTCACTTGGCTAAGGACGGTTTCAACTACATCTTTGTCTGCCTCGCAGACTTGGAAGAACTTGCTAAAATCCGTGCACTTGATTACGCATTGGCTAAGCTGGAGACCGGGTTCGGGTCACTTGGTGCAAATTGGTTTGGATAGCATACTGGGCCTGGGGGATGCTTCTTTCTTATCTCGCCAACTCTTAACTGAACTAAAAAGAAAACACGTGGTTTATCTCTACCAGGCTTTTGGAGAAAGTAGGTCAGGTACTCTATATGATTATTGGAAAACCTATGAGGAGATTGGACTTAGTGGGAACCTTGCAGGGGAATGGGAAGCATTCCGCAAGGACCTTAGTGGAGCGGGGATATAGTTATAGAATAAAGAATATGTGCTCATTTGGACTGGGGGATATAGATCAGGAAGCATTAATGTAAAAAATATTTATTTGGCACTTGCAAAGAAAAAATTGTTGAATGTCATTGGGGGATGGAGAAGACATATGTGGAAGTGGGATATGGGACACAAGATAAAACTATTTATTTGGTTATCCATTGAGAATAACATCCTTACTTGGGACACTTTGCAAAGAGAGGATTGACAAGGCCCAAATATTTGTCACTTGTGTACCAAAGAGGTTGAATTTGTGTACCACCTATTTGTTTCTTGCAACTTCTATCAGGATGTGTGGAATAATATATATAAGGACTTTAACATCATGAATGCTTGGGAAGGTAGCACCTTAAGTGGATGCTTTGAAAATTGGGATAAAAAGGAGGCCACTTTCAATACGCTTCCTTCCATTCTCTGCTGGTTTGTTTGGTTGGAGAGGAATAAATTTATTTTCGAGGGAAGCAAACCATTGACTCTCTCTATTGTATCTAAAGTAGAAGCTCTTCTTCCTTTCGAGCCATTTGTGAAGAAATCAAAAGCTCACATATTACAAAACCCGTGTTTTATTACTCCTATAGTGAGCTGGTTTGATGGTGCTGTGCAATTAAGTGATCTTAGGTGTGGGGTAGGGGGCTTAATAAAGACTAGTGCAAACTCAGTCTATAAGTGGACTTTCAATTGTGGCTCGGGGTCAAATACAAGGGCAAAATTTCTTGGAGAGTGGGCGACTTTCATCTTAGTTGTGCGATTGAATATTGATGTAATCCAGGTAATTGGTGATTCAAAGATCATTATTGAGTGGTTGAAGGATAGAGGCAAGCTTCAGATCATGTCCCTGATGAGATCATTATTGAGTGGTTGAAGGATAGAGGCAAGCTTCAGATCATGTCCCTGATGGGATGGATGGAAAGAATAAAAAAGCTTAAAAATTCATTTAGAGATCTATCCATTACACTCATGTATACAGGGAGCTAAACATGGAAGCATATTTTCTTTCGAAAAATGCACTATCAAAGACTGAAGGAAAGATAAAATACAACTTGTGGGTAGATGGAAATGAGGGACCCACCCACTTTTTCAATCTTTTTTAACTTCTTAGATGTCTTTTTTGGTCCTTTCAGTCTATGGAGATCCTTGAGGATAGTTTCAAGATTATATGTTTCTCTGTCTTACGCTCACAACTTAGCTCTTTTTGGAGTTTTTGTTGGGTCTTTTCCTTTCGTGAGACACATGTGCCTCATGCTACACAAGATGTTGTGTTTTTGTGCCTTTAAAAGCTCGAGAGTAGAGGCTACTATATGTACTTTCTTATAGTATGGTTTTTGGTTTATATTAAGAAAAGGTGGCAGGTTTGCCCAACAAGAATTATGAAGTTGATGTAAGGTGCACAAATTTATATTTACTAATATAAAGAGCATTTTTTCTGTTGAAAAAAAAAGTGT